>WURS02010368.1:0-28440 GCA_011762765.2 Rhinocypha anisoptera | reverse complement strand
ATCCCTGCCACCCCTCCCTTCGACCCGGGGTGGTGGTCTGGCGCCTGTTACGTCCACGGGGCGGACTTCTCCGCCCGCCGGGGCGTGGGGGTATTCCCACGCGAGTCACCAGAACTGGCTCCAGAGTGTCCGCCCTCTCTCTGAGCGGAGACAAGAGGCGGCGACGTATCCACACCACCACCGATGGGGCGGGGTTTGTTTGCTAGCCTTTCCATCCCTTACTCCTTCTCTCTCTCTTTCCCCTTCTCCTTCTTTTCCGAGGGCCTGCTTCCCTTTATAGCCCTCCCACGCCCTGTCTTCCCTAGAACAAACAATGACGCGCGCTCTCTTTCCTCCTCCCCCCCCCCGGCTCGTTTCTCGGGGGAAAAAGGGGCGATTTCTCGGCTTTCTCGGCGAGAATTTGACTCATCGAGGCAGTTAGTTAGTTAGTCACGAGTGCCAGCAGTGAACGAACGAACGGAGAAAGTGACAGCCCTCAGTGTGGATTACGACTGTAAGTACATACATAGTGCGCGTGCACTTCTCGCGTTTATCAAACCCCGAAATCCTGTCTCACACACCCATTCTAAACACCTTTCTTCCTATCCACATCAGAACTTTTCATTTAAATAAATACGATGATACTCAAAAATGACGTGGTGACAGTTTTTTAAATGATTTATTGTAATGATAAAATGAACTCTGTAAGAGTGTTGAGCATTGGGTTTTAAGCTTTAGCAAATTATCAGTCAATGTAATTGGGAGTAGAGCATTTTTTTCGGATAACACTACCCTATGTTCCAATTTCATCTCCTTAATTATAGATTCATTCGATATTGCCCTTACCATTTTGTTTCAAGAGTATATTTTCAGCAGGATTACTACATATTTCATCCAGGACGGATCACATTTGAAATTTTAATCATTTCAGGATAAACTATTTACGGAATATCTTCTGCAATGCCCTACTTGTAATGGCAATGAAATTTCAATATTATTTCTATGTGAAACTCCATATACATTTAAAAATTGTGTCGCGTTAGGAACTATCAGCTAAACTGGGGTGTTAGGAACTACCAGAGGTTGTCAAACATCATTATACTATGACCCACATATACATCGAAATTAATTCAATAGTATCAGGCGCCGCTTCTTCTACTACATCGAAATGTCAAACAAATGGGAGCTGCAATATAAAATTCGTAGATTCTACCTTTCATTGCTGCCTTGTTCATCATTAAAACCAAGAAAACCTAACCGCATGAGATCTTTTTCAGGTTACAGTTGCGATAAAGTGATAAATTAATGATGCCATGCTTGCTACCATAGGAGTAGACGAAATCAGCAGCATATTTGGCTTCAATAGTATCAGGCTCAACTTTATGGAACTTCACGATGAAGGAATACAACAACTTTGTAAGTCCACAATTTTTTATTGAAACGACCGGTTTCGTCGAATAGTCGATTTCATCAGGTATTGACTATTCGACCCACCTGATGCTGTCGACTATTCGACGAAACAGGTCGTTTCAATAAAAATTTATGAACTTACAAAGTTGCCATATTTATTCAGCATATTTGGCAAATAGGATAAGCCACGAGTAGCTTTGCATAATGATGAGAATTTTAGTAATCTATTCTTAAAAGGCAGACATGTTCATTCACTCGCTATTAGAGAAAGTTTTCTGTATTTTGGATAGTCGTTTTTTTATGGGGTTGGATTTTCAAAAGTTAACGGAAACGAGAAATAACTGGACTTGAGTCTGATATACATAAGGCAAAGGAAGATTAACTATTGATATTTTTATTAATTTTTAAATGTCTCTGGTCTAGATATCCGAGCAATTTTTTTCCAAAAACCAAGAAAAAGTTGTGAAACCTAAGTCACTATTTCATACTAATTATCAAATGTTGGTATTAGGGGTCCGCATCGAAAAGAACAAAGAGTTGCAAGCTGCAATTTGGAGCCAAGCATATATTATACTGACGAAAACTGATGTGTACCATTCACCACAATACATTTTGGTGGTCATCATCCCAAAATCTGCATGGTCTCAGATCAAGACGTCCTTATTTGAATCTGGGGTAAAATAATCTTTTTAAAAACATTTGACACCGAAATTTATGGTTTATGAGATTTCACTCGTTTAAAAACATTACTACATTACGCATTGATTCTTCGTTCAAATGTTCGGCGGGTCTTTGGTGCTCAAAATTTGACGAGAAAAAAAATCCATCCTGCGAAGTGCATGAACGTTTATCACGACCTCCTGCTTACATTCAAATTTCTGTTTCGCTACTATCGACATCCGAAACTCTGAGATAGCAGCCGTGCTAGCTAATCTAGTCTTCCTAACCACAACATATGCAAGCAAAAAAAAACGAATAAAGACCGTGAATGTAACCTCATCTTCTGAAAAAGATCTCCGGGCAATGATTAATGTGAAGTAGCCCGAATCGAAATGTTTGGTTAACTGCATGTATTTACAAGATTTTGACAGGGGAGCTTCTCCTTTGGTTTCCCTCCGCTGATTTATTTTGTTTTCACGTCAACTCACGGGACCGATTCATATTTATCGGTTGTTTCATTCCTCTGCCCTGACCTTCTTTGACGAGGAATTCTCGCCGCACGGAAAAGACGCTATAATAGCCACACAAATAGATCATTAAAGTTAGAGGAACATTTACTTTTCTGCATCGACACGCCCCTCTATCTTTCCGTTCCGCCTTCCCTCTCCCGGCAAGGGCTTGCGCCCCAAAAGCAAGCACACGGGCCATTAAAGGTAATTCCATCGACACCACAAGTCTTGAAATTCACTTACCCCTTACAGCGCGGTGTCTCCCCTTGATGGCAAATCCGAATTTCCTCTCCCCCGTGAACGGCGCGAGTGAAATAGGGGTCCCCTTATCACACTCTCCGTCCCCCGCGTCGGCAAATTTACGTACATCGCCAGACAGCGCGCGCGGCGGTGGAGTGGCTTCAAGTGGGGAAAGTGGGTTCCCAACTCGGAAATCGTTGAGCAGGTGGAAGACAGTCGTACCTGTAATTAATCACCAAAGAGCTCGAAAATCTAGGAAAACTGACAGGGATTGAGAAAACCACATTAATAACACCAGGTTCTTAAACAGTAAATAGTGATGGAAAAATCTATCACGATGTTTCTTTATATCAGAGGCATATTTTATAAGTTAACCTTAGCCAACGCTTGAAACTAAATTATTGACTACACATGTTAATTTTCCTGGGGGTAAGAAATAGTAATAAATATGTATCAATAGTAAAAAATAAATAGCTCTTCCCACTGGCTAATTGCATACCTATTTAGATTTCCGTAATAAATACTTTTTGACTTTCCATATTTTCTCTTGTCTCAATAGTAAAATGGCTGATAAGTTAAAGGAAAGCCTGTATTCGAGTTCCATTTTAAACTATAGGACAATATTAATTTACCTACACTCACGGACCCTTTACTTCCGCATTTCGGATTCAAGTATCATTTTGCTAATGGGTATATTACAGTTTACTTGTTCTATTTAGACGTAAGTAACATTTTGTGTAGATAAAACAAGTGAAACTTAACTCAAGAGGCTTTCTTTATTTGTTATCAGTCAAATTATGTATGTACCACTCCAATTTGTAAACTTCGTATGCGGTGGCAGAACGTAGATGTGCATTTGGTGCCGAAGATTTTGTGTTTATTTTTACCAAGAAATCCACAGACATTTTTATTTTCTACGTAAATGATACCATTTGTGACACATTATATTTTAGACCGAATATATAAATATTTCCTAAACGAATTTCTTGTATAAAACAGTTCAATAATGTAGTCTCTACAATAAAAGATGCGGTTTTATTGTTAAAGTTGAATGTCAAGCACAGGAAATAAATAGCATGGCAACTCTACCCTAGGGGTGCCCCGTCTGTGGTGATTCTAAGGAACAATCTTGTTACAGTTTTTGAAGGCTTAAAAAATATCAAATTAAAGTTTTTCTTAAAATGAATCGCTTTTAAGTTATTACCCGTTCTATTTCCTCGTGCTATGTGGTGACACACATACATGTGTATAAGGTGAAAAGGAGTAGAACCTGTCCAAGGATCCTTTTAAATAAATAAATTATTTCCGTTTAAATGTATAATATCAAAATATTTTTCTTGAATTTAATCTCTAGCCTTACACTACGATTGGAAATATAAAAAGTCTCGTGGAATTAACATCACAACACACAGATATCCAGAACTATATCTTAGAAAGTAATTTTGAACATATTTAGTGTACCAATCATGGGAACACGCCAATGCGATGAGCTTACCAAAGGAAGCGTGCGAAGGCGTATTACGAAAGTTCTTAGTCGAGAGCCGTGCGGGCATGCCACGAACGATTTACGTACATCGACCATCTGTATGTTCTTTACTGTTTTACTTTCGTTCCAAGCGAGTGAACGCCTAATAGTTATCACCACTTGACTATACAACGTACTATAAATAAAGTTTGAATTAAATTAAAAATAAGTTCAAATAAATATTCAAAGCCATTGACTTGGAAAAATTCTTTGATAAAGCAAAACATGTTCTCGCTTAATATAAAAATAAAAATTTATATTAACAGATTGGTCAAATCAAAGTGTCGACATTTTTCTCGATTTATAAAATATTAGAATTTGCATCAAATTATAACTGACAAATATCGTTTTATCTATCTATCTATCTATTTATATAAAACAACCGAGTGGGAATTGTCACGCGAGCGACAAAGGCACCCGAGTGTCTTCGTTTTTGCCACCCAAACACAGCCAACACCATTAGCTAACTATGCTATCAGAAATAAAACGCATTTTAGATTATCATATCCTATCATTTGAGCTTCAAAGCAACTGATGACACATCCTGCCAGGTCAAACAATCCAACAGAAGTGAGCCGAGAAGAAGAGTATTGTCTGGGTCTACTCGGTGAGCAGAGATGTCACTGTAGTGAGCACTTGACGACCACACGAGGCTACGGCGCCACCATGTCCAGCTAGCTTTCATCCACCTAGCACAGGGTGTGCTACTTTATATTTGGCCAGATGGGTAACCTTGTGCTACCTTACACATTGAACGATGGGTTATCCTACATAGGACGTTAAGACCTTTTTATATCATTTAATGTTGTTTAACAAAAACTTTTTATACATCTTGGCGGGCCAAGGTTAGTCTATTATATAAAAGCACCACAATTCCTCAAAACCATCACAGCTCGACCCCCTCTTTCTGGAAATGCCATTCTCGCTTTGCAGTCAATCGGACAGCATGCTCGCGGCCCGGTCACCAGCCCAACTCGAAGCCCATTTTTCGAATTTGCTCAACCAATATAAAGTACACATTGTTTTAGGTTTTTATAAAAAATTTTTATTTAAAAATGAAAATGTAATTATACATTGACTGCCCCACTCTAGCAGCCGTAGAGGGACAATACAAGCATAAGAAGTATCAAGAAAGCGCCCAGAATCTTGAAGAAAGTTACCTCGTAGCTGACAACGGAGAAATACTGGATCGCAGTGGCAACATAATGGCTCAGCAAAACCGCAAATAAAATAAACAAGCTCACGTAGAAAAACATTAAAAAGTGCCACATGAGAGACTTGCACCACTCTTTTGGGCTGGTCGGGATCACGACCATCTCCACCACCGAGTCCGTCTCGGATGACTCCTGTTCCTCCTCTCTAGCCTCTTCGGAGGGAGAGTTGTCCGAGCGAAGAAGGCCCATTTCAATGTTGTCCGAGTGAACTTGACGCGGCGAGCCATGACCCAGGACACAGCGTGATACATATCACGAAGACGAAACATGGTTAAGTTTGCGTAGTTAGATTCTAACTGAAGAGAGTGAAAGTTTTCGGGACTGGGAACTGTGTGAGATATGGAGTAACGAGTAGTGCGCGCTGGTTGGTCATCTCAGATTGCCGGTGTGCTACCGTCCGTTCACATGTGCCAACCACTAGTTGCATGGGACTGGGCACCCTTGCCCGCCTCTCACCCCATCATCCCAATACCCCCATCACTTGGGTCAACCACCACTCATTGCCACTATCCGTTTCTTACACTTCCAATTAGCAAGTGGCTGAATCACCTTTGACCCATGCACCCATGAAGCCCTGCGGGGCAGGCACTTAAGTCATGTTAATCTATTTGAGTGCAATTGGAAATGTGTGTTACCGCATATACCCAGTGCAATAATTGGAAGGCTGTACACCATAGCGCGTAAATCTATACCCTGCACAGACAACGTTAGTGCAATGACAAAGTGCAACCACTTGTTACCCACTTGTTAGTATATAATTGATTTATTAAAAAAGATGAGTTTATATACACGGTGCATACAAACTAATAATTATTACCACTTGACTATACCACGTACTATAATAAAGTTTAAATTAATTAAAAAAAATCAAATAAATATTCAAAGCCATTGACTTGGAAAAAAACTCCTTCGATAAACCAAAACATGTTAGTATAAAAATAAAAATTCATATTAACTGATTGGTCAAATCAAAGTGTCGACATTTTATTCAATTTATTAAATATTAGAATTTGCATATAATTAAAATTATAACTGACAAATATCTATTATATTATTATTATGGGTGCCATTAGTCATCGTCCTTGCGCACGAGACATATGTATAAGACGCAATGTTGAAGCAGTGCTTTTCCATTGTATCGTGCCTGGATTCTACGGTCCTAGGCAAAGACCAACCAGCAGTCTCAGAGCTGTTCAAGCCATCCTTTCCATGTCTAATGAGATTTGGATGTAACCCAAGCCGGCTTCTACCGCCTTCTGCGTCACTCCAATACTGAGAATTTTTACCGTCAGGCCTCAGGAGGGTTTATCGATCCTCCAATTTAGATTTCACCCATTTTATGTGGCCAAGCAGGTTGGATTTTTCTCAATATTAACCCTTGGGTGAAGAGTCGCGATAGCTAATCACAGTGTGAAATGAAAAAATCCATGACCCTATCGTGAATCGAGCAGACGTTTCTCAGGACTAGTGCCACTACGCAAACCACTGCGTTAGCAACTCCTGATCTATTATATAAAACGCTATCACAGCTCTATCATCTTTTTCTTAAAACGCCACTTTTGCTTTGCAGTCAAGCGGACAGCCTGCTCGCGGACCGGTCACCAGTCTAACTCGAAGCCTACTTCGAGTTTGCCCAACCGACATGAAGTACACATTATTTTATGTTTTTATAAAAAATTTTATTTAAAATTGAAAATGTAAGTATACATTGACTGCGCCACTCTAGCAGCAGTTGAGGGACAATACAAGCATTAAAAAAATTAAAAAAGCACCCAGAATCTTGAAGAAAGCTATTGGGTAGCTGACAGCGAAGAAAAACTGGATCGTACCTGCAGCATAATGGCTCAGCAAAACCGTCGATACAATGCACAGAAACACGTAGAATATTATTACAAAATGCCACAAGAGAGACTTGCACCACTCTTTAGGGCTGGTCTGGACCACGACCATCTCCACCACCGAGCCAGTCTCGGATGACTCGTGTTCCTCCACTCTAGCCTCTTCGGGGGGAGAGTTGTCTGAGCCAAGAAGACCCATTTCGATGTTGTCCGGGGAGACTTGACGCGGACGAGCCCCGAACCAGGACACAGCGTGAAACATATCGCGAAGACGAAACATGGTTAGGCTTGCTTAGTTAGATTCTAACTGACGAGAGTGAAAGTATCCGGGACTGGAAACTGTGTAAGATGCGGAGTAACGAGTAGCGCGCGCTTGTGTCGCCGGTGTGCTACCGTCCGTTCACACGAGCCAACCACTAGTTGCGTGGGACTGGGCACTCTTGCCCGCCTCTCACCCCATCACCCCAATACCCCTACCACTTGGGTCACCACCACTCACTGCCACGATTCGTTTCTTACACTTTCAATTAGCAAGTGGCTGCTTCACCTTTGACCTGCACCGACATGAAGCGCTGCGGCGCAGGCACCCAAGTCGAGTTCATCTATTCGAGTGCAATTGGAAATGTGTGTTACCGCACATGCCCAGTGCAATAATCGGAGGGAATCTGCAAAGCTGTACACCATAGCGCGTAACTCTATGCCCTGCACAGACAACGTTAGTGTGTAATAACTTATTTTATTCAATAGTGCAACTACTTGTTACCCACTTGTTTGGATATAATTGATTTATTAGAGATGAGTTTATATACATGGTGCATACATATTAATAGTTATTCCCACTTGACTATACAACGTACGATGAATAAAGTTTGAATTAAATTTAAAATAATTTCAAATAAATATTCAAAGCTACAGACTTGGGAAAAATTCTTTGATAACACACCACAATCAGAGTCAACGTACAAATAACTTTATGTACACAAGATGTTTCATGTTTAGAATATATAATTTTGTCTCTACTTAACACGAATGATATTCAAATTTAATTTGATCAAAATTTGAAGTTGTTTTTACAATTTCAATCTTGTCTAATGGATTACAATCATAATTAACAGTAACAGGTGGACGAATTTGAATATTTTTAATGCGTGAAAATCTATTCCAACCTAATTCAATGCGTACTGGATCGTGGTGATCCAGCTCGGGCATGGATCCATTTTCCAAATGTGCAATACCCAAACAAGATAAATCAAGTAAACGAATTTGACACAGATCTTGCAAAACACCACTTGGTACAATAGTTAACGGTGCCGGAGTAGGGTTGCAGAAGTAGTTGAACGAGAGGTGTTTTAAAGAAAGACACTGTCCAGTGGCCAGTGGAGTCGAGTAGAATGCTCTCAACGAAGATAAGTTGAGATCGCTCAAATAAGCACTTTGCAGTTTGGTTTGATTGCGCGCAAACTAACAATTTTACATTGGAGGGATAAACAAAAAGAAATAAATAACTTTAAAAAATTGCAAAAATAGTGCTTACTTGAAACAATGATGATAGCTCGAGGTTGGGCGAGTTGGCTACCACAAGTTTTTGAATTGTGCCAGGAGGTGCCTTCACTTGGTGCAGTCGGCTTAGATTAAGCAGCACTAATGAATCAGTGGCTAAGCCATGCTCAAAGCGAATCACATCTAAGTGATCACAATTGGCAATGGTCAACTCACTCAGTGTCACCGCGTACAGTTCTAACAAACGCAATGTGTTTTCCAGATCTTCCTGTGAGTTGTGCACAGTTTGATGTTCATTCGAACAAAGCAAACTTTCAAAGTTCAAATAATAATAATAATAATTGATTAGTTTTATCATTGTTGAACAAGACAAATGCTTGTTAGCATTAAATCACTGCTACCTAAACTACAAAAAAACTCCCATTTTGAGAATAATTGTTTATAATTAGTTGGCCTTTGCCTGGGACCGTAGAATTCATGCACGATATAATGGAGAAGCACAGCTTTAACATTGCGATTTATGTCTCGTGCGCAAACTCAATGAATCATGGCACCCATAATAATAAATAATAAACAAAGGTAAATCTTGAAGTTATTTTTATTTAGCTTAAAATATTAAAAGAACCATACCGGGTATCCATTGGAAAGTGACCTTAAATGAAAAGATTTAATCCGATTTTACATGTTTAAAAGGTTGAGATTTATAACGTTTAAATTATTAATTAAGTATTTTGACTCATTTAAATACAAGCAATTCAAGCTGACATTGTTGAGACAACATTGCCAAATTAACAATAGTTTTATCATTATCAAAAACTTAAAATAGTAAAAAATAAACAATTTTACTTTTATTTAGGTAATTTTACTAAAAAACATATTCAATTTTTTAGAAATTTTATTACTCTCTCCAATTCTTGTTATTAAAAAACTTTTAACTATAAATTATGTTTGATATATAGCTAAAAATTGATTTTTAACTTTTACTTTGAGGCAACTTTTTTATGGAAGTCCGGTATGATTCGTTAACTCATAAGAAATTGATGCATTACTGTGCTACTTAAAAAAAGTTTAGCTAAAATGTAGGCTGTGTTTATTGAAATACGCACCTGAGTCGATTGTCTTCGCTCACCACACAGTGGCAAAATGTGAGTTGGTGCTCGGTCAAAGCATCACAAAAGTCATCCTCTTGGCTCCAAGTGTTATCAGTAGTGGACCCAATGTGGGCCAAATAAGTCACCACCAGAGAAGCAAATAAAGCACGTAGAAAATGACGAACTAGCTTGATCATGATCATCATCACCATCGACACTTACAATGCTATTGCCAGTTGGCTTTGCTCAGTTCTGGTTTAGTACGCTAACAAGCCAAACCAATGGCAGCTGGCCTGACAACCATCCCAACCAATAGATTAGATAACGTCACTTTGGCCGAACACTAATGGCGACACCGCGAAAGACTTGTGCGCACTGCTAATTTGACACCGCACTCACATCCCCTAATCCAATGGCACCATTGTTTGACCTATTATTTCTTATATATATAGATTGATTCGAAATTGTTTATGGTATATTGTGTACGACAAATATTTTTATCTATTTTTTAGATTAGCATTTAAACAATTTGAAAAATTTAAATTTATAGCATAAAGATTGTCATAATATGACTCAAAAGTGACAAGTTTAATTATAATTCTTCCCATTATGTAATCACCAAAAAATCCTGTTCAATGAAAGATTATCAGAAAATTTTAAAAATATCCCCAAAAAAATTCAGTCTGTGTCATTATTAAACACATTAAATTATTTTGACAAAGTTGCAAAAACAGTCAAAAATCTATTTTTAAAAGCAAGTATCAACACGTGATTCTAAATTTCTAACATGGTTTTTAACAACTTGTAAAAATATAGTTTATTTGGAATATATAGTTTATTGTATTTAAATAACTAGATATGCGCAAATAAAATATTAGTTGCACTCATTATACAAAGACAAAATATATTACTCATTACAGCATAAATAATTTAAATATTTAGAATTTTTTGTTGATAAAAATTTAAACGAATTATTTCAATGATAATTCGGCACTTGACAACTTAAAAAATTTATCATTTTCTTTATTTTAAAATAAATGGAATGAATATGATAAGTGACTAAATAAGAAAAACTGCAAATTTACGATTTGTCATTTATATGCAGTTTAATTATTTGTCTGCTTTGCATCAACATGATCAGTTTAACCCAATTCACTCGATTCAAACTCCTTACTTTAAACGTTTTACCAAAATAAGTCGTTTTGACATGACATAAATTAAGAAGAAAAATAAACGAAGATGTGAATACGTGCAAAAATGTTAAGTCATCAAACATAAAAACTACGCTATTTGAATTGTCAATCCTCATTTTATATTAGAAAAAATGCCATTTAAATATTATAATATTATTTATAAGCAGTACTTTATAATATATTTAAACATCATATAAATTTTAAAAGTCTAAATTTTAGTTATCTTTTTCCGTGAGAAAAAAATGCAAATTTATTGTTTTGAAATACCATTAAATTTTTTGGGAACTAAAAAATATGATTGAAATTGAGATTTCCAACTTTTCTCACTGTGATAATCATGAAACGCTTTTTGCGTCAATATATACACGGGTTATTTATATTGTCTACTACGGGAAAGAGATAGGTATATATATAAGAATATACCAAAATTGTAAAGTAAACAGTGCTTTTAAATCGCTAAATTGTTTTTTGCCCAAAATGTGATGCTCAGTGGGAAGCGCAGAAGCCAATCGAGTGCAAGTGATGCCTGTGGGCAAAGTGAGAGTAAGATTAGCCGGGATTCTCACCGGACGAAATCGATCACACAGACACATACACACACACACAAACACATTTAGTACCGCGGTACGTACCGGGTAAGTGAGTAAGTGAGAAATAGAGTGAGTGAGAAATAGAGAGAGAGAGAGAGAGAGAGAGGGAGAGAGAGAAGGGGGAGAGGGAGAGAATGAGTTAGAATGAGAGGGAGTGAGAGAGAGAGAGAGAGAGAGGGAGAGAGAGTGAGAAATAGAGAAAAGAAGAAAGGGAAAGAGGGAGTGAAAGAGAGAGAGAGTGTGTGTGTGTAAGCAAAACGTGCGAGAGTGTGAATTGTGCCACCGGTACTTTTTGCGCCATGGTGGTAGTGCGTGAAAATCAATCTCTCGACAACCTAACGGTGGCATCGCTTTTCTAGATTTCTCAAAGATGTGACATCGACCACTTTCTCATTTCTTGATCGCATCTTCTCGTCTCGTCTCGTCTATTCTCTCTCTCTCTCTCTCTCTCTCACTCACTCACACTTGCATTTAGTCAGTCGCACCGTACTGGCAGTGGTGTGATGCCGAGGTAAACAATAGGTTATGATAACAGTAATCACTGGACGACCAGCGAGCGCCAGTGGATGCATTGTCGCGGTTGCGCATCTCACCACCACCACCATCACTTCCACGATGGACAACACAACACCACACCGCCACCATCTCGGTGGCGCAGCGGTAATTGAAATGCCAAAATAGAAATTGTCTAATAAGACACGACATAAATCGATCATTTGCAGCAGTGACGGATCGTCATCCCGTGCGCGGCGGTAGAGCCCGCGTTACAATGGGCCAAGTGCCACTTGGTCGAGTCGGCGCGAGACCGTTAGCACCAGTCGGGCGCGATTCATGATATTACCACTTGTCGGAGAAGAAAAGGGAGAGAGAGGAAGAGAGAGTGAAAGAAAAGTGGGAGAGCGAAAGGGAGAGCGAAAAAAGAGGTAGAGAGAGAGAAAAAAAGGTTAAAAAGAGAGAGAAAGAGAGGGAGAGAAAGAGAGATAGTGAGAAAGAGAATAAGAGTAGGAGAGGGAAAGAAAAAGAGAGAGATAGGGAGAGGTAGAGAGGGAGAGAGAGAGAAAGGTGCCATAGTAGTTTTAGCAATCGTGCAAAGCATCTCAGCACTAGGTGAAAGCTACAATACCCCGGGCCAACAAGTGTGAATTATGCGCTTACTGATGATCACTATGGCACTCTGGTGTGTGTGTGTGTGCGTGTGTGTGTGGGATGGTGCTATTTCAAAGTTCAATGGATTATCGGTCCTCAGTGGACATCAAATGAGTGTTGCATTTAGAACTCTTTCTTTCTCTCTCTCCATTTATTCTCAGTATGCCACAGTGGATGCCGCTTTTGGTGGGCTAGAAATGAAGCTGCTTGGACAATGCAAATCAATCGGCTGGACTTGCCAGTGACACCGTGAGCGGACGAGCTGGTCACTCTCGCAAAATGAACAATAGCGCACCACCGCGAGAAGAGATAAATCAAGCATCGGAGGCATCCGACAATCCAGTCTCCTCATCCCCTATCTAAATGCTGCTCGGGAACTTGTTCAAACTGGCAGTGGTTCTTTCAATTGGATGGGAGCGACGGGAAAATAACGGGAGAAAGGTGAAATTAAATCAACCAATCAAGCGGTACTAACCATAGTTGACCACAAACCAATGAGCAAATGAATGAGCACTTTATTTCTATTTCTCTTTCGTTTTCTTCTTCGTTCTTTTCTAGCAATGTCTCCTTTGACCATTGACCTCTATTACAATCCAATAGACAACAGAAGCGCACATCATATTCTCTTTTCTTTTTTTTTCTCTCCACCTGTTTTGACCAATGACCACCACAGATCAACAGACAAATAAAACTTGCATCTAAATCCTTTCTCTCAATAGTACTTTTTCTACCTAACGTTTTAATTTTCTGAATTGCGCAGAATCTCACAAACTTATTATTGAATTAAATTTACATTAAAATCTACATTAAAATTTAATTCAAATTTATTATTTTTATAGTTTGTTTTCATGAAACAATTCATGTTATAGTGATCAAAAACTCTAAACTCCAAACTCTAATCTCTCTCTCTATCACCTTAACCCTTTTGATCCCAAAGATTATCAGTAAAAGATAAGTTTTATATTGCTAATTAAATAAGAGGGACACATTTGTCCAGAAAGCGCCTTTGGGAGCGAAAGGGTTAATACCGATTGATATTTATCTATAATTTCAAAGTTACATATAAGATGTCCAGCTGTTGAAAAACTAAATACTTGATAATTTAATCCAAAATTAGAGTAAGATCAAAGTAGGAATTAAATCAATATTTAAATTTTAATATTTTAGAAAAAGCCTTCTTACGGTTTTACACTCCATGATTTATGTATTATCCTCGATTAATAGACAATTTAAACATGACCCAAATCTGATTGGTTATTCGATCTGTAAGCTTAGTGGTTTCAACTCAAATGAGTTTGATCGTTTTAAAGCTCTTATGGTTATTTTTGGATATTTTCCAAAATCAAAAGTCAGATATCTTTCTTTTTAATCTTCAAAAATACGTCACGTTGCTGTTGAGACTTACTATGATTGGCGGCTAATTATTATTTGCACAGCAAGCTATGAAAGACAATGTGAAGTAAAGAGGGTGAAAGACAATGAAATGGAAAGGTTGTGAGATGTTTTAAAACTAGTCATCGATCGTGTTTCCCACTGAGCATAGAGAAAGAAAGCAAGAATTAGAGAGAGTGAGAGAGAGAACGGGAGAGAAAAGATGAGCAAAGAAGAGTGAGATGATATAAAACCCAAGCTTTGAATCAATCGCTCATGTTTTCCCACCATCCCCACTGGGTGTCTCTTAGAATTTCATCATCATCTCATCATTGCTTTAAAATTAATATATATAGAAAGTTCTATATTTTACTCATTCTTTTATATTATATTTTATCTTTATCTTGCTCACTCACCCACTCATATTTGCAATGCCACCATCACGAGACAAGAAAAGTTGCCCAGCAAAGTTAAAAATAAAGGCTAGGAAAAACGGTAAAACAACTAACTTGTGTTTTGATAAAAGAGAGAGAGAGAGAAGCAGAAACGATGGTGGCAAGTGGCATTCCTAATCAGATTGAACAATGAAGGCAACACACATCGATTTGTCTGGCTGCCTCTCTCTCTCTCTCTCTCTCTCTCTCTCTCTCTTTCTCTTGACCAGGTTGTGTGTCCTAAGCCGGTAACTTTGAGAAGAAAGAAATAGAAACAGATAAGAAGAGAATCCGACAGATGACGAACAATGAATAGCTTGGCCCGGTAAAGAGTGAGTGAAAGAGAGGGAAAGAGAGAGAGAGAGAGAGAGAGAGAGAGAGAGAGAGAGAGTCACTCCAATGCCAGCTTTTGAACGTCAACCGGTCTGTTGACTCAAATCAGCTCAGTATGGCTAAACATGTCTCTAACATACCATAAATCGAATAATATCACTTGGCTTCAATCGGCTTTACAATTTCAATCAATTTATTTTTTTCTACTTCTATCATAATTTTCAACTTTCCCCTATTCTCTCTCTCTCTCTCTCTTTCTTATTTTTAAACTTTTGATGCTCAAACACAAATCAGCTACTTGCACACGGTTTAATGCGCATTTATGATACATGTGTCATTTAGGATCAATTGTTGAAATAGTAATCTGTGAATGCGCGTATACAATAAACCGTTCACAAAGGACATTTGATGATGATAATGATACTTCAAATAACTGAGGATAGAGATCTTGCTAGACACACTGCTCGACACGTTTTGCAAAATAGGTTAAAAACAGTATTATATTTGTCTGACATCAAAAGTGATGTGAGTAAGCGTCAAAATATTTACCATAATACTTGTTGATTTCCTTTTTTTCTTTCTTTGTGAAAGTAGAGTGAAGGAAAAAAACAAAACGATTGTTTTTTGTGTCAACTCAACCAGAAACATTAAAACTCTAATGGAATTTGTCGCCGAGAATAGACATTTTAAAGCATATTTTGAACAAAAAATCTTTTGGTAGATAAACCGAGTATTTTATCTTCTACCGCTTCCTTAAATGATTTTTATCTTGATTTTGTTTTCAATCCTAGTTGATGTCTACAAAACTTTGCTCTCAAAATAGCTTAGAATAAGGAAGAAATTTAGAGTAAAAAAGTTGAATTAAAATTCATACCACACGACATTTGTTCAAACGATGATGATGACAAAATAGTTTAGAGATTTTGGCAGGGATCAATAGCATCCGCATTGTATTTGCCTAGTGTTCCAATTGGTTTGAGTGACAAATAAGCATGATTGATAGCGGATGTAGTGTGTTAAAAATAGTGCAACAATCCACATCAATACACCTACAAAGGTGCACTTTGGACCCGAAATGCAGCCAAACGTGAATTGTGTCTGAGTGTGTGTGTAGAGTGTCTGCTTAGTATATAGTCTGCAAGGTGATTCAGTGATTGATCTCGACAGTGGATGATTGGTCATCGCGAGCATCATCATCGATCTTAATGTTACCCGTCAAGTGTTTGATGTGCGTGCCAGTGCTGCCCCTGTGATCGAGCTGGGCGAGGGCAATGCCGAATGCGATCGATTTTCGTTTGTTTCGATTGCTCAATCTGGCTCTTGCCGTGCCAGGTGGCATCGGTGGCACGTTATCACCCGATCGCTCATCTCGCCAAGCAGCATCATCACCTGTGCACTTCTCTTCTCTTACTTGTTTATTCTCTACACACACAGACACACATACACATAACCTCTTGGTCACTGTGTCATCCATTCCGGGCCAACCGTCTGCAATACCCGTTGCCATCAATCCATCCTTCCATGCATCCATTGCATACCTTTGCCGTGCGTTCTGCATCATTTGGCTCTGGTTTAGCTCGGCACATCATCATTGTGTGTGCACTCGCACACACACACATACTTCATTCTCAGCAATCGCTCTAGTATTATTTTTTATATAAATATTTCTATTGTGCTTTCCCCTTTGAGCCTGCTATGTATAGGGGCGGGAACATGATTTGAACAAAAAAATTTAAATCATTTTCTCTCTCTCTCTCCATCTCTTTCTCTTTCTTTGCTTTTCTTCTACCAATGCACAAGAAAGTGAGAGAACGATCAGCCTTTTCCCTTCTGTCAGTGGTTAGCCAGTTTCTTGTCAGATTACTCATCGTTTTCTTTCTCTCCCACTTTTCTCTCTTTACTTTACTCCCTCTTTCTCTTCTTTCTCAATTGATTCCCCGGGAGAGAAAATTCACTCTCTCGAGAATGACCAGTGGGCAGTCGATATTAGAAGCTAGTCGCAAGTGCGATGCTCGTCAGTGGCCACTGAGCATTGTGCCAGGTGCCATCTCTATTGTAGTTCACCTTTAGTACTGCGGTACCAATCTTGTGTGATGCCCAAGTGTCGATCAACAACTGTCACATTACTTCATCAAGCGATGCTTTGTGGCTGCGACTTTGTTTTCCGGGCTAACTTTCTCTCAGCACTCATGGCCAATTTTTATGTGATTTGTGTTTTGTCATTTTCGGTGATGGTGACCGCATCACCTCAAATGTCGTCATCGATGCTCACGTACCAGGGCTTTGTCCCGCTGGTTTCACCTTCCAATGCCACCTCTTCGGGGCACAACCTCAACAACAGTACCCTGACTCTTTTGGATCGGTCTGTTCTGTCGCAGTACATTCTCAACGCATTCTACCACAGTATGAATCGCAATGCAAATACTACCGATGGCACTAGTGCAACCAGCAACCACGGAAACGTGTACAGTGCCGAACCCAACGAACTAGTGTTTGAATCCGCCTCGGAATTACTTCCCGCACGCGATGACTCTGGTGGCATCAACGATGAGGTTGACTTTGACTATGATGAGTTAGACGAAAGTGCCGAGAACAACGGGACACAAATTGAAGAAGGCGATTCACTCAGTCGTCTTCTTTCACAGTTCAACGCTTACTCAGCCAGTCCGGTGGAGAAAGATCAAGTGACTAGCTCATCTTATCAACACTATCAACACATGCCTTACAACGAAGATGGAGATACAAATTCCAAGTCAGAATCAATCCGCAAAGGTTTTAATCGAAAAGCGGGCAAAAAATCGAAAAAACTTCAAATTGTCTACATCAAGGTATGAAACATACTTTTTTAAATAAAATATTGGTTTAATTAATCAATACTGAACATTAACTTTAAAAAATTCTAAGTTATTCTAATTAATAAAATTATTTTTATTTGCTAAGGGACTGTTAAATAACAAAAATTAGTGCTCGTTTTCAGTGAGTTTTTCGTTTCACGTGGTATGTAGACAATCAGTATTTTTGTTAATTTCTTACCTTAAAGTTTAGTAAAATTATTGGCGCAAGTTAGACTTGTTTACTTTATCACAGTCACTATTCTAACTCACGCCAATAATTAAACAAAACTTTAAGGTAAGAAATTAACAAAAATACTTATCGTTCACGTACTACGGAAAAAAACTTGAATTCGCTATACTAGATTTTAAAATTTAATAAGAATAAAGTTCGTTTTTTTGTAATTTAAAAATTGTACTATACTTAAAAAAAATCTAGAATAACGGATTCGATTTTTTTAATGAGAAACGAAAATTGACGGTTTGGAGTTGTTGATTGTAGGTGCCGTTGATCAATCTGTTGGACAAATCATTGGGCGCGGGAAGTGCCGTTGAAGAAGAGTACGACGATGGTGGCGATGAGTCGGAGGGCAGTGGAAGTGTGAGCACGGTGGCACCACTGACCACCGTGAGTACCACAACATCCCAACCACCACCTGCAAGCACCGAGCCGTACCATGTCAATCGATTCCACACCTCTCACCGCAACTATAGTTCTCTTTTTGCGTCAACCTTTGGCAGTGATTACAACTCACAAACTGCTCCACGAACTGCTGCGGCATCGGATTTCTATCCCAAACGTTTGACTCGATACTTCAATTGGACTCTACCGACGATTACAACACGAACTACGGCGGGACCTATTGCAACCACGGTGCGTCCCAGCAAAGTGTACCACTATGCCTACCGGCAAGCATCGCCGTCTGGTAAGAATAGTTCCAGTGTAAACGCCTATTTTGAGATGAGCCACTCGACAAACTTGCCAAACGGTTCCTCCAACAATCAAACTGGCGACAAAGCAAGCAGTGGAAGCACCGCACATGCTATGCTTGTGGATAAACCCGGTCTTAGTCAATCTGTCTACTTTCAGCCATTCAATCAAAGCATGACCCACAAAAGTTTAGGAATTCTTCCCATTTTGATTCAAATTGATAGTTCTCGTGACAAAATGGAGCAACCATCCAACAATGTAGCGATCAATATGCAAAACAATGGTCCAAATAATGCACAAAACAACATTCTACACAACTTTGTCAATCAATTTCAACGACCTAATAATGAGCACACAAATGGCTGGTCTGCAATGCGGTCTCAAGGGGCAATGAGACAAAACCAAATAAACGAACAACGAAAACCATTTATGGGCGAGTCAAATCATTTTGATTCAAACGTTCCATCTTTTAGTCCACCGCGTCCCATGTTTGACGATAACTACGAAGCTACTTCTACTTTCAACATACCAAGACGACCGAACCATGTAAATCAGCAACAACAACAAGCACCTGGCAATTTTCGGCATAATGGAAACCACTTTGGTAACATGATCAATTCAGTGCGAGGCAACTGGTATGAAGCTGCACGACCTAACATGTTTGAGCACGAGTTCCTTGGAGCGAGTCAAAATATGCCTATTCAAATGGCGCCTAATAATTTGAAGAATCCACTGCGTTTTCATCACAATCGCCTAGTGAGACTCACTCCACAGCAATCGAAGATCTCTCCTCTAATGCTTCCACCAAAAGCGATGCCACCCATTTCTGTCGACTTTGACGATGTCTTCTTCCAAAACGTTCCAGGGCTCAACTATGACAAGTTTCTCAAGTTGACTGAGAAAGGTGGAGTGAGTGGAAGCACTGAGGCACCGCCATCGGCAAAGAAACTATCGTCACTGGGCTTTTTTAGCACGTCGCCATTTAACTCGCTGTGGATGGCTAAGGCAAAGGCCAAGTCGGCCCTAAAGGGACCGATTCGTGGAAACAAGAGTGGAGGTGGCAAAAAAGAGCCAAATCCGTTTGGTGAATTGCCCGATTTGTTTTCCGAGATGGGCAATGCCAAGCTTTTTGAGCCATTCCAGGCCAGTGCCAGTCAGCCAGTGCCAAGCAGCACTGAAGCCAAGAAAGGCACCCCTCGACCGCGACGTCAACGGACACTTGCCAAGTTTAACCTCTTTGGCTAGAATCAGCCAAACCTTAGCTGCTAAACCTAAAGATAAAGAGTTAACCATTTCTCATTTTCCTCGCCACCTCCCATTCAAATCTCAACCAATTCATCTAGTGTTTCATGTATTGTCTTCTCTCTCTCTCCCATTTTGATGAAATTTTCAACTTGTGCTTTGTAATTTCAATTAAACTAATTATTATATTATAATTATAATTATTGTACTTCTTATTTCATATTTCTCATTAATAAAAAAAAATTAATTTATCATTCAATTTGGTTTGAAAGCTTTTATTGTATTTAAATAAACCAAACAGTGTTATTTAGTGAAGAAATTAAACAGAAAGCGGAAAAGTAAGATAATATAAATAAAAATATAACAATATCAAACCTATTACAAGCAAAAAAAGCATGCACACAAAGGAAACAAACTTAAGTTGCAATCAAAGTACATAGATAAAAATGAAAGCATACGGGCAAAAGTAAAGTACAGCAGAACGTTTAAGTACATAAATAAAAAAAGTAAAAAGGCATTTTTGTAAAAATATATAAAAAATGTTGGTGACAATCAAATTTGAATACATTTAAAACCGGCAAATACCCCGGTTGGAAAATCAGACAAATACTGTTTTGAAAACTGAATGAAAAAAATGTGTATACTAATCACTCAACATTTTGTAGAGTAAATGTATACTGGTAAAGTGTTTTTACACAAAATTTGTAAAAAATAGGCACTTAAAATCTGTATATATTGTGTAAATGTATAGAGATTTTGCAGTATAAAATATAATAGGAAGAACAGATATATAATATACAACTTTAAGGAAAGACATTAGGCCGCATCGTTTCACTGAGGTAATCATGGTTTGACTGGTAAAAGGTTAGCTTGTTTGTGCGCACATGTTGCTTCACTTGCGAATTCATATTTAGAAAAGATTTCAAAATGACTATAAAATGTTATGCTGATGGATTTAAAGAACAGAGAAGATAATTCTGACATGTAATGTGCTGGCCAGTGTTTGGAGAAGTAAGCTGAAGTGTGGCAAAAAAGTGTAAATATATTCTCATAAAAAACGGATAAGGCAAAATAGATCAATGTATAATATCACTGTTTGTATAAGGGTATAAATATGGGTGGTATATCCCAAGGTAAGGGAATGACAAGAAACGCTTTGTACTTTTGATTCAAAAGTATTGCTTTACTAGTTTGGTGCATCAGGTGGCATGGAATCGTAGAAGGCCAAACAGGTCACCGCTTTGCCATGGCCAGCGTACTCACACTTCAGCGATCCATCTCGAACGTCCCACAAACGAACAAACTGGTCCGACGAAGCTGAAATCAAACACATTTATACATTATATATAATTGACTATAATGTAACTTGTGTTAAGTCTTACCGGTAAAAACGTAGGTTGAGTCGGCAGAGAAAGCAAGATCCCAGACCCACTTCTGGTTGGGAGCAGTGAGCGTACGAATGGGAGTGATCTTGTTAGAAAAGCTCCACTCGCCACCACCCTTGTTCTTACGTTCCTTCTCCTCCATCTCCTTCACCTTGTCCTTCTCTTCCATCTTCTCCTTGGTGAAGCAATCGCACGAACAGCAACAATCGATGCGAACTTTGCCACGGCTCTTGCTGTTGCTACGGCTGTTACTAGCGCTATGACTCTGTGCAACGCTGCGCAGCAGGTCTCGGGTAAACTCTGCGTTCACATCCAACATATCCAAGTAGCCGTTCAACGACTTGGTTTCGCCCAAATCATCGTCATCGTCCGAGGAGTCATCAGCCAGATCATTGAAATCGATGTCAAAGTCGCTGTCCACTAAGTCGTGAGCGCGCAGCAACTCGTAGAACTTTTGATCCAATTCCATCTCTCGTTGCTCCATTTCCTCAAAGTCCTTGGCACTGAAGCCATCACATGGATGCTCCATAATGTTGAGAGACAAATCATCGAAATAACTACGATAGTAAGCGGTGTACATCGAATAGTTAGTACTGTGGTGGTGGTGGTTGTTTTTCTGGGTCTCTTTGTTGCGTCGATACCCAGCTGTAATCAACCAGAAAACGTATTATTTCAATTTGATCATCAACGTTTCCATAACTTACTTCCAAACACATTTCGGGCCGAACCAAACGGATTCTGCCAATTGTTATAGCGATAGCTGTAACAAGTAGCACAGTCGGGGCTAAACTGCTTGCAGCATCGGGTTTTAGCATTTTTAGGGTTGCAACGTTTGCGTCGTCTGCGACGCTTTAAGTAGCATGGTGGGGGCTTGGGTTGCTGAATGCCATAAGAAAAAAGACTGGCAAAGTACGGTGCGCCAAGGAAAGCAGCAGATTGGTTGTTGAGCAAATTCTCATCTACCAAGTCAGTCATGTCATGACGAAATGACAGCTTCTGAGAAGGATCATACTTGCGCGAAATACGTTCCTTGTACTCGAATGGATCATCCATCATAATGGTACCAGTAGGATTGGTCAAAGTTAAATCAGCAGTGCGCCAAAACTTGATGGTTTGATCAGCAGCAGTGGTAGCAATCATAGTAAGGTCGGGAGAAAAGATGACTTTCAGTCCAAACTTGTCATGAGCCTTAAACATGAGCTTGCGATGAAAATAGCCACTGATGGAATATTGTCCTTGTTTTGCGTCGGTTGGTGGCCGCATGTCTTCAGGCATAAAGCTAGTGCTACGAAAAATATAGCAGTTGCCACAAGCGTCAATCGCAGCCAAGAGACGATTGTGATCACAATAAGTCATGTGAGTGACAAAGCTGTCTCCAGTAACAAACAAACGCTTCATTCGATCCTTTTGCAAGTTCCAAATCCACAAACTGCCACTCTGGTCAGCAATGAACACTTCAATCTGGTTGGGATGCAGGAACATGTGGTTGATGGGTGACTTGAGCTGTGTCTCACGTTCACATGAGATACGACGCGAGCGTACATCCCAAATTCGAGCGCAACAGTCTTCTCCACCCGAATACATAATGTTGCCTTCTTTGCCAAAACCAATGGTGGTTACATTCCTAAAGTAGTAAAATTGGGTTTGTTAATCAATAACACACAGATTCAACACGTTGCACTTATATAACAAATTCAAGTAACGCGTAATAGTTATGAAAGCATTGCACGCATGTGCCATCATATTATATAGCATATAAATAAGTAATTGAAGTTGACGAGCTTCAATATCCCCATACATATTTTTATTATAAATAATAATAACGAATCCCACCCATAAACAGTTCCACTTACTTGCTGATGCCTTCAAAGTTGATTATGGGCGAGCTGTTAGCGGATTCCAGTTCGTACATGCGAATGTGTTGGAAACCAGCGGATACAAACACTTCGCGAGTAGGCGAGATTGCCAACGCATTGACCTGTTGCAGAAGTCTCGTGAGCAAGTTCGTCAAACCAAACAAGCCACAAGTGGGTTCGGGGTACTTACATGCGAGCTGTCCGTGTTCTGGATGATGCGCTCACAGTAGCCCTTGTCGGGTTGCCAGAACCGAATCGTGTGGTCATAGCTGCCCGAGATGAGAATCACCTGGCGGTTGAAGTTGGACGAGAAGTTGGTCTCCTGAGGTCTCTCTTCTCGTTCAGCCAGGTCGGCGTACGAGTTTCTTACGCCATTCATGTCGCCCGGAGCGGACATGTCCGAATCAAGGCCTGCAACATGTAGTCATTATATTAAATATAAAAAAGCGCCACCAAACAACCCAAAAACACATACTTTCGCTCGCCAGGGTGACGGGATAAGTTGATTAATCTAATCTAAAAACAAAAAAATAAGAAACAATGTAACAAAATCACATGCTTGCAGAGGGGGAAGCGACGCCACGAATTAGGAGTGTGACGTAGAAAGACAATTGGTGGGGGAGTGGCACGCATCAAAGATATGTTATATATCACTCATAGGAGGACAAAACGTCCTTAAGCACAGAAGTGCTTAGAGAGGGAGAAAAAAGGCAGAAGTACATGTTATAGTGGGAAGAAGGCCATAAAAAATAAAAGAAAAACCCCTGGAGAAAAGAAGCCAAAAATATATATATAGAAAGAAAGAGAGTGCAAAAAAAGTCCGAGGAAGAAAGTGGAGAAAAAAAGAGAAAGCGTACGTGAGGGGAAGAAATTACATTGACAACAGAGGGAGAGGGAAATGCAAAAAATAGAATGAAAGAGGGAGCGAGGGAGTTGCTTACAAGAGGGAAAAGTAGATGTAGAAGGACGCAAGTGTTGGACGGAGAGTGAGAGGAGTTAGAAAGAAAGAGAGGAAAAGGAACTGGTCTTCACTGCGGTGTGCTTTCGGTGGTGTGCTGCCAGTCTGGATGAGGTGGCACTGAGGGAGAGGTGCCTGTGAGAGTGAGGTGCCTGTGAGTATGAGTCACTAGTAAGGGAGAGGTGGCAGCTCGCAGTGCACAATCACTCGGCACTGTGCGGAAAAGAGGAAAATTCGCTACTCTAAGGAGCGTTATTGGTTAGAATCGGGTGCGGCTTATTTAGGTGTGGTCTACTATGTTAGCATGGAGTAAGTCACGCCACGTTCAAACTTGCATCAAGGTAAGCAGATTACCAGTGCGCACTGGCGCCCAGTTTTGGTTGAAATTGGAGAGAAAAACTTACGACGCACACAAACCAGACTCCGCAGCGAATCGCAGCCAATATTAACAATCGATACGCCATCTACCGCCCCTTGATGTTATTGATGAGATTTGCAATAGCTCGTATCTTATACGGATTGTCCAGTCCTGTTCACAAACCGTGTTTATAGCAAATTGCTTGTGAACGTGAATGCAGGAGATGGCTGTCCGGTGGGCTATGAAAGTAGTGACAAAAGCAATAAACGTTGCGTCGTTTGTGAACAGGACAATTCGTGTGTGATACGAGCTCTGTATACAATAGTCCCTCACACTTACGCGTTGTTGAAAGGGCAAAATAAAATGCATCGATAGAATTTTATTAGTGTCTTTTACTTTGTCTTTGCGTAAGTGTAAGGGAATACTGTATTTGTATATATTAATTTATTAAAACGTTTTGTTTTTTATTTTTTTAGTTTGATGATTCCCCGTGGTTTTTGAATTTCATTTATTTTGTAAAAATAAAGCTTTACAATTTCTACAGTTTTTCTTTTATGGTTTCATAACAATCTCTAAATCAACAGAACTAAAATATTTATATTGGTTTATATTAATCATTTATTAATATAATTTATAATTTTATTTTTTAAATTTATTTTAGCAGCCACCAAGCAACCACTATGAAAAAACTTTAAAGTTGTTTCAAAGGAGGAATTTGAAATAATTGATTATTATAAACTTGATACTATCTGGTTTATTACTTAATGCTTGGTATTTAATTTAACATACATTCAAAGTTAATTATTTTATTTTTTATTACAGTTACTTTGTACCAAAAGCAGTTTATCTGAATAACTTAACTTTCCGAAAAGATTACTTGACATATAACTTAAATGAAATTAGCATTTTTGTTATATTAAAACAAACTATTAAAAATATATAACACTTGAAATTGTCTTCCATTATGCTACATTTTACAATGAATTATTTTTTGAATGTAAATGACGGTAAGATTCAATTCAAATCAAAACTTGCAAACATGATTAGAGCATGTTATTAAATGCATATTATTAATTTGTTTTAACTTAGATGTTAGTTAAGCAATTCATAAAAATAAGGTTTTTCTAATTATTAATTATAAATAGCATATCTTAATTTGTACATTCTAATTTTTTAATTATTTAAAATGTGAACCTTAACACTAGGATTTCTACAATTATATTTAATTAGGAATTGCATGAAAACCAATCATGTGTATTTACACAAGATAATTCAGGAAAGTTTCTTTTCTAAATGTACTATCAAAGTCATGTTATTTTAAAAATTTGTATAGATTTGGTTATTTCTGTCTAGTTTAATATATTCAATAAAAAATACTAACAAGAAAACTTTCCAAAAAACAGTTTGATTTGAAAATACTCAGATGTACTAATTAGTAAACGGAGTAGGACTAAGTAATTGTGCAAAAATAGCAGATAATTGCAACAAGGAACTGGGGTTAAAATAAATTCTAGATACCGAAACTGTGATATATTCCAATAGGAAAGGGCAATGATCACCATCTCGCTCATCATCTGTTTAGACACCACAAAGTGCTCTTCTCACAGATATCACATCTTTAATAAAATATTATCAATATTTAAACTGCTAATTCAAAGCAACCTGCTGTTTAATTTAATTTTACTAATTGATTTATAACTTATTAACGATTTGTTTTTATAAACAAAATACCGATATATTTGCTTAAAAAGTGCGATAGGTTAAAGTTTTACCTATCGCACTTTTTTAACCGCAAATGTCAACAATTGCATATAAAGAGGCCTTCTTGCACTCGTTTCCGATCGTTTTTCCCATATCACACCAGTGATTGCCCTAGGAAATAAGAGGGTAATTCCAGGTTACTCAAGGAGTTTTTCCCTTGATTACAAAATCGAAATCTGAGATTTGTTTACATCTAAAACAAACAATCTGATACAGTGAGACAAATTACCGTATTTCTGGAGTATTCACATTAGTTGGTTATGAACTTTGAGTTTTGGCTTTGCAAGCGTTGTAGACCTTTGACAATGCTGATAATGATAATGATAATTATAAAAATGAAAATGAAAACTCTTTGTGAAGGAGTCACATGTTGTAGTTGACGATTGAGGTTGGTGATAGTCTTCAAGTCTTTACTTTGATAAACACCAAGATAATCAAACATAAACGATTGATTTTCACTTTTATTCACTACAAAGCAACTAGTTGTGTTCTCGCTGATGTCCAAAGTTTGAATGTTTGCAAATCGATCATGCTTAAATTAGGTTATTGATACACAGACACAAGCCCAGGGTCTTACCGAGACCTCATTTAACACGATCTTCGTAGTGCATTAAATATAGTTGCTAAGCAATGTTTAATGAAATATGACGAGGAGATAAAAACACAGACATACACAAAATGGATCGATTATTACGTTTTCTTAGTTTTTCTTCATATACGTGTTCATGTGAGTTCTGATAGCCAAATTTGGTGTCAACTTGGCACCAACAATTATTGGTGGTCTTTCTCTTTCTATTTTTCTCTCTCTCTCTCTTTCTCCCAATTAATACACTTCAAAAACGTCAAATACACTTGGTGTGTGCACTTTGCACTTAGTCACACTGGAAGCACGTAGTAACACTAAATTCAATTTCTCTTGGGTATTAACCGTTTTTCTTAAGTATATAAAAAATATGAAAGATTATTCGGACTACATCTATACACTTTGCTTAACCAACTAAGCATTTCGCATGAGCGAGCAATAATAAACGCATATTATCGATCGAATATGTCTGCGTGTGCGTGTTTGTGAATAATTCATTGAATTGACAAAATGACAAATAGTTTTTGAAGGGGAAAGGAGAGAGAGAATAATAATGGCCATATATATAATGCAAAAATTGACAACGTGTCCAAAAATATTTAATACAGTCCAGAATGTAAGATAAAAATTACAATAATATAAAATATATAAAAAGCTATACAAGTTTTATTAATAATTCAAATATAATTTTCCTTTTCAATAAAAAACTGTATGCTAATTAAATAATCCTTATTAGTATTGTTTTGAATTAAGTTTTGGTTTAGTATAGCTTAGTTTTTCAAATTAGAATAATATGAAATAGAGCTAATAAATGTACCGCATATTTGACTCATATATAATTTCTTATTGGTTATGATTGTTGCTTACAGTGTAACGCGATACTCTAAATTGCGCATAAAAGTATAATTTAATTTAATAATTCATAGGACTAGTCAATTATGTCTAGTTGCAAGTATGAAAGGAAGCAAACTCATATGTTGCTAACTTAGTATTCACACAGGCAACTGAAATCCAATATATCGGATAGTGGGAAGAAAAATCCGATATACCTGATTGCTTTCAGTTGCTTTTGGCAACATCGATACTATCAATTGTCGGTTAAAGCTCAATGAAATACGATATACCGGATTGAGATTTTACTTTTCTGGTCCTCTACCAGTATTCTTGAACCCCTTTATTCTTTATATATATAAATGTTCATAAATATTTTATTAATTATCACAAAATAATTCGATGGGAAACATAAATTCAAAAGCAAGTTATGATATGATAAAATGTATGACATGAACGAGCCAAGTAAAATTTAAAACTTTGTTATTTTCAAGATTCGCTTAATTCTTGTTATCCAGTATTTTCTCGAATCGTTTTAGTGTGAAAATAGGTTGAATTACTCTTGAAATTCGATGATAACTTAATGCATTTTCACAACTCAACTCTCTCTTTTTTCAACTTGTCAAATTGGCAACTCTCGAAATCAGTAGATCCAATTATAGTTTATTCTA
>WURS02010347.1:0-12388 GCA_011762765.2 Rhinocypha anisoptera | reverse complement strand
GTGGTGAAACCTGGGTCGTGAAAATAAAGTGTATTTATGTGGAATTGCTGTGAAATTATTTCCCAATCTTCTACAAAGTGGTTAACATCACACACATGAACCATAGAACCAAGAGAAGCAAAGCCATTCTCTATAGGATTGAAAACAACCGGCCACAGAAATCAACCAGGAGATCGGTTTTCCGGATAAGAATCAATTCACCTCAGTGGCGTGTGAGCTTAAAGCATTGGTAAACAAGACCTAATTCCTATTTCAAGGCTGAAATACTTGTTTAAAGATATAAGCACGATGGACAGCCTCAGAGGTTTACCCTGGATTAAAATTCGAGACGCCGCGGTCAGTTACCAAACATCTTACCAAATGGGTTATCTACCATACATAATGTTTGGAATAAAGGACAATAGAAATAACTAATGTAGTGCAATTCCCAGAAACAATTAATTCCATTCATCAGTGACGCATAGGAAACAACAATAATTCATTTAATATGAAGCGAATAATTAAATATTGATAACAATAATAATAAAATAATAATAACAAAATAATTGATAACTACTGTAGCGCGTATCTCTGGTGTAGGATAAGCATTTCAATTTCCATAGGATATTGTTTCGAGTATCTCGGTAGCAACTAATTATTTCATACATTTAAATGTCGATTAGCCCTGCTGGTATGAACCTTGTGTGCCTTCATATTTCAGAAATGCTTTTCTTGATTAGTGCCGCAATAACACTTTACGTTTCCACAAATTGTGTCATTGAATAAGGCATTACATGAGAGGTTCAATTAGCAGCTCGTAAATTTTGGTAGACAAAGGATTCATGAGAATATGTGCGTGATACTATTGAGATAAATTTTGGTTGTTTATTTGTAAGCGACCGCTTACAATCTCATATTTCAAAGTGATTACATGTTGCAATAAAAATGCAAACCGTTTTCTCAATGATACGAGTGATCAATGTTTTGCAGATTATTGGGAGTTACATATCTATTCACTATAAGAAAAGAGATCGAGAGGTAACATTGGTACGAGGCTATTTTCGGAGTCGTTATTGTTTAGATGCTGGCAATACCAGACAATGCCACCAATAGTGCCTGTAAAATTGAATGTCTTAGTGCTCGAGAGGAAAGGCATCAAACAAAATTTATATTAATACCAGAAGGTTTACTTTGCTGAAGAAAGATGTACGAAATGAATATTTGAATATTTATTCTAATACACTTTATGAAAGAAAATAATAATTTTTCACGAGATATAGCATAGATTATCCAGTCAAATTTTAATAGTCGTTTAATTTATATTTAATATCAAGATATAAAATAATATTTATTGACAAACTCAGAGTGGTATTGTTGAGTAAGTAATGAATTGACGAATAACGTTCAGAAAACCCATTTGGAATCTCTTATCTCTGTAGCAATCAGAAGGGAGAGAGAAATGAGGTGCACCGAAGAGAGAAAACGGAGAGGGGGGAGAGAGAAAAAATGAAAATGACGGATGAATAGGGGAAGAGGGGAAGACGGAAAAAGGAATAAAGGGAGACAGACTTCTGGTCCAAAAGAAGTGGCAAACGAGTTTGAGGAATGGAGAAAAAACAGGCTCCATAAAATGCATCAGTCAGTAGCGAAGCGCGGGAGGATACCATCCGAACGGAAAAGAGAGGTGGACCTGCGATGGATTCTTCTCTTTCGTCCCTTAAAGGTGAGTGGATGGTCGGGTAGTCGAGGAGCAAGAGGAGATGGAGAGAGAATGGGGGGGGGGATGTGGGAGAGTTCGTTTTTGTCCGAGCTGCACTAATCTTCCGGGTCAAGTGAATGATGAATTACCGCCCCTTACGAAAACGGGGGAAAAGAGGAAGGAATGAGACAAGGAAGCAAAGACGCAGTCCATTTTCCGGGCGTTACATTGGGTGAGAAAGGCTTAGGAAATTGCATCAAAAGGACACACTAAAGATTCACAATTACGATACTACCGTATTTCGCGGCCTATAAGACACACTTTTTTGCACTCTAAAACTTATCAGAAATCAAACTGTGTCTTATGGACGAGGGCAAATACTTTTTCCGGTGTCACGAAGAGCTACACTCCTATTAAAATGATTTCATCGTAGAAAGAAAACAATCCTTTATAATTGATGTTACCTCTTCCATGATGAGCAACCTTTGAAACAGTTGTCATTTTGCAATGTAAAATTCACATACTATAAAATTTTGAAATCGTCATACTCTAATTTTTTTTCTATAATCCAACTCGAAAAATCACAGTGTGTCTAATGGATCTGTGCGTTTTATGGGAAAAACGGTACTTCGTTCACTCATTTTTTTCAAATCAAAATAAAAAGGCTGTGAAACACGAAAAACGACTCTCATAATTTCTCTAAATTTGCGGTGGCACGACCACCTTTGTAAGAGGTTAAAATAAGAATGGTAGGTGGGATAATTGGAATCACGGCAAAGGGAGAGGACGATGAGGGGAGGAGGGGGAGGGATGCACCTGGGTGAAAATAGGATTTGGAAGCAAGGAGAAAAGTGCCTTTTCATGTGAGTTGTTTAAGAGGACGGTCTCCAGGTGGCGAGAGAGGGGAAAAATGGGCCGATAAAAACAAAACAATTCACGCAGTGACATCATTTGGAGTGATTACAAAACTGTGGGGAGATGCGTAGGAACGGAAGAAGGTATCAAGTGAAGAGAGAGGCTGTGGAGGAAAAGTTAATGTTTAACGTTAAGGTAGCAACCAGTTGCCAATATGCTGTATAATGTTAGTAGGATGATGGCGGTGAGAAATTTAGAAAATAACAAACATTAGATGAAGGGGGAAAATATGCTGATTATGGGAGTGAGTGAGATGACAGGAAAGGATATGAGGATTTATGAAGCGATTAATTTAAACAGGGGTGGAGAGGCAATTTAGGGTAGCCATAGCTTACAAAGATATTAGAAATATATTGAATGATATTAGAAAATAGCTTCCTTAACAGATATCAGAGGAATGATAAATTAGTAAAAATAGCCACAGACGATAAATTCATTAGCGGCCTACATTAAATATGCCAACGGGTAGCTACAAGGAGGTAAAATTATAAAGGGTATGTGGCAATCTTGAGTGAGACATCGAGACAAAGCGAACACTTGTAATTGAGCGGGGGGATTATAATACTGTTGTGGGTGCAGGCTTAGACAATTATGGGACAGAATAATACTGTTCACGATTAAGAAATGACTGCAAGGGAGATATTGGTTGAGTTTCGTGGGGGAGTAGTTTTAGTGATCAAGATTACTGAAGGGAAAGGTTAATTAAAATTTTAATGGGGATTTTTATATCTAAAAATGTGAAGTATAATGCACGATGAAGTGAGTCACGATTTTAAATAGTTGTTAAAACCGTCTATTGGCAGAATTAATCATTATTTGATTGAAATACTATTTTAAGGGCAACTATTGGTTTCAATACTTTTAGCATCACGTATCATATAAATCAGGCTTTCGAGAGAGAATTAAATGTGAAAATCAATATTTTAACATGTCATTCGTAATAACTGCGAAAGGAAGGGAAGAAAGGTATTTCCATGGAGATGGCCGAGGACAGAAAAGTTTAAAGTTAAAAGACTTATATAAACTAAGAAAACTGTCATAATATAACTGATAATTTGAAAAAGGAATCGTTACATTATAGTCTCAAGTTTCAAATCTGCCTTAAATGAGCGCTCTATCAATGGTAAAGAATAATTGAAACACGGCTTCCACTATTCTACCAGATTAAGTTTCCCACTCACGTGGCCTTAATACCATATAACTTTGCTAGTGATTATCAACTTTTAGTTCCATAACATTCACGGTCAAACATTCATAAAGTGAAAAATGATAACCACGCCGAATATGCATGTGTACGTAAATATGGATCTGTGGCAGCGGAAAATATAGCAATACAGAATAATGAACATGCATAACTCAATCACGATCATTATTTATTAACCGCTGCTTCCACAACTGCTTTAAAGAATTTTATAAATGGAAGGAAAATTAATATTAACTTCTAATAACATATTAATCAGCATATTTACATTATGAAATTGATGCAAACAACAAATTTGGAGTGTGTTTGCAGCGATTCTACGTTTAATCACATGGTCGTAAAAGTGTTTACGTCAAATTTCGCCCATTAAACATGAATGTGAATTTTTATGAAACGAACATATTTAAGACTTAATTTTGACTCCCTTCAGGAGTAATAAATAATATCTTTAACAACAATCTTTAATAAAAAATATTATATAAACTCTGAATTCTACATTTCCACACGTATCTACTTCACAGTGGATGGAAAAAAGGCATGAAGTAATTTTTGAATCCAGGCAGTATTGCATGGCATGAATTTTTAGGTGGCTTGCCAGGAGTTTGTGAAAATTTAGATGAATACCTACGACAAATGAAAATCTGTGAGTCATTAATGTACTAAAGTTCACCATTCCCAACACTAAAAACTATATCCTTCGAAATTCTGTTGTTTGACATCTACCTAAGTGTGCTTGGCTTCGAAACCACTCTACGATTACACCTCAAAGTATACCTTAACAAACAGAGTTCTTTTAAACTTTAGTACTCAATAGTTGGAACCTCGTCATATCAGTATCCAACTGTGATTACTGTCGCAGAACCTTTCTCCATGATTCTTCAACAGAATTCATTCCAAGATAATTATTTATAAGCTATTTCACAGAACACAGCTTAAGATGGCCCAGAAATTTCACTAAGGAATTTTGGATACTTTGTAGATCATCCTTACGATGCCGATCGTTCAGTACACTGCACGATCGTAGCAATGTGCTTAGAAGAGTCATGTACATTATTCTTAGTATTATAATTATATTTCCAATTACAATGCAAAAACCTTGTGCGGAAACATAATATCCCTTTCCTGTATTTCATGAATTGGCCAGTGTTTTCGATTAGATCGATATTTCAGATCTTCCATTAATCCTGAAATCACACCTAAAACGACGATAAATGCACTGGAATTTTGTAGATGACCAAGTAATAATCCAAAAACAGAAGAAGAATATATGAAATTATCTCTCTTCTAACTCAATAACCTCTGCAGCTTTTCTAGTTTAAATATGCCTACCTAAAAAAAAAGGTCAAACAAGACGCTGTTGGTAGAGAAAAAATTATAACCAAAGTTACAAGTGAGGATCAAAATCTAGAAATAGTGTCAAATTTATTGTGCAGAATAAATGACAAAGCGTATGACGGGTAAAAAGAGATTGATGATAAATTACACAGATGTAAATCAAAACGGAAGGGGAAAAGGAAAGGGGAAAAAATGGTAATACTATGAAGCAACAGGAGTACAAAAACACTGGCCGGAATGTAAAATCTTATCTTCGCTGCTACCGTTGTGAGATAGGATAGTCGTATGACTTTAACGGGACTAAAATGAATATTGACAATTTCATTGGGTGTCTACCACGCTTTGGTAGCAAAAAAATTACACAAGGAGCTTTTTTACCGGCTAGGTTCCGAGGCTGTTCGAACAATAGGATGTTCGACTGGAAGTTTTATTCACCAGTGTAAAGCGTTTTCCTATTTCCCCTAAGTTCAGACCTATATCCCCATGTATCTTTTCCTGTTCCTCAGTATAGAAAGAATATTTTTTAACCTCACAAATGCAATACTCGAGTACAAATAATGAAACATGTACCACATATAAAATACATATTAAGGTAATAATGTAACAAAATCAAACTTTTTGCACGACAAATTACGCGAATAAAAAAATATTACGTAGACCTCTTTATTGAACTTTTTTTGGAGTTTCATAGTCTGAATAAAGCAATCTCATTGGTTACTATTATCTTAGATAAATCCGAGGAAAAAGGGAAAATCTCGAGGATAAGGGAATCTGTAATGCACATGAAACTATTTGGGATGCAAAGAGGAATATTTTTTCATTCTTGGCAAAAGAACGTCATTTCAAAGGTGCGTGAATTCTGCTCGCCATACATAATCCCAAAGCGTATGAGCCTTGCATTCGAGGAAGGTAACAGCATCAAAAACTTTACCAGAGGGATGAAACAGCATGAAATATATCGTGACGCAAGAGTGTGCCGAGGAATTTACGGAGAAATCTGACATGCACTCTGAGCTAGACACCGTACGTCTGCCAGGAGAATGCAACACAACGGCCACACATCAGGCAGTTGTTTTCACTTCCTGCGACTGATTCGTGATGTGTAAAAAAGGAAGGATGTCGCTTGGGGCACGAGACATGTTCCGCGCATCGGCTTAGTTGTTTCCCACGAGCATGCAGGCCATCCGAAACGAGTTGGGAAGGAAAACCTCAGACGAGATCCAAATTGTCGCATGAGGAAAGGAGCCAACGGCATTCGCAGATCGATACGTCGGCCAACCATTTTTCGAGAGGTATCGCCCGAGAAATTGTGTGACAGTGGTCCGCGAAATTTAATCTCGGCGGTCACCGATGTGTATGGAATCACACATCAAAATCGATTCTCACCCTGACAGGATAAAAGATAGATCCGTCTTATTTTTCCCGGTACATTTGTTGCATGCTCCTGCCAATTGATCCGTTTTTTATTTGATCTCTTAAACATCCTCCCGGGATTTTTCGAACTTTCGGGAGACAGGGGGGCGAAAAAAAATGTGAGAAAATTCAAATCCATGCTCCTGGCAAGAGGCGTGAACAAAGAACGTTTTTAGTCCGTTTTTTTGGAAATGGGAATGTGGATGCCTCATTTTTTAGTCTAGTAAACCAATTGATTTTTTTCCCTATTCTAAAAAAAATAACGATCTCGAGTGGGTAGCCACAATTAACCCTGAACGGGAAATTTTGATCATATAAGAGAAAAAAAGATCAAATAAGTCCTTTGTGACGTCCGACAACATGGAAAAAAGAAAACAATAAGTCTCTCTTCCGCGTATAGAGACTGCTCCGATTGCACTCCAAGTCAAGCAACTTCGACACATGACAAATGGTAGACAAATGAGAGGAGAAAGGCGATGGCCTTAATTTTTCATCAAACCCGACGGAGAAGTCAAGGAAATTAGTGAAATCATCCTGAGCTATCCGGTTTCTAAATCGTTGAATAATTCGAAGGTCGTAAAAGGCACTTTCGTTTTCCTTAGTCTAATCAAGCACGATGTTGAGGGTGGCTCCCCTTCAAATAATCCATGAAGCTAACCCTTCCGTGAAAAAAGTCTCTCTCTCTCTCTCCACTTCCTCTTAAGCGACCCTCTTCAAAATCTCTGCAACGACTTTTTTTGAATATGCCGCTTCCAGCATACCTTGGCATGCCCTTTCTTCCACGTCCATTCCCTTCCCCTACTACTAAAGACAAGGGACATGACAAAAATTACCCTTCCCCTCAGATCCATGCGGCTCATCTAATGTTTTCTCTTCCGACCATAACCTGTGTGAGTAGATGCTTTTTACTCCTACCTTTACTTTTCCTTTATGCTCCGTGAAAAGATGAAAGATTTCCCCGCTGCTCGAGTGGAACCGAGTGTTAGAATTCGGGACTTTTGAGAGAGAGAGAGAGAGAGAGCAGGCATGTGACTGCTTTCATCTTTTGTGCGGAGTTTGCTCAAAAAGTCTGAGTTACGCTCTCTCCCTTTACTCCCCCCTCACTTCTGCCATTTCCTCCCAAACCTTCTTTTTCATTCCCTGTAGTCTTCGTCTCCCAAGAGTTTAGAGAGATGGAGGAGAAACAGGATGTGTACCAATCTGCTCTGTATAACTGACAAAACACCATGACAAAACATGCAAAATAACGACGGATAAGAGAGAGAGAGAGAGTGAGTGAATAAAACATTGGGATGAATAAAAACACGGTGCAGAAAAAAATAATTGATAAATGATGGAGCAGGAAGTACAACCCCACGGAGTACAAAAACGAGGTTCGACGCGGAATTGAAAATCGTTACTTTGAATCCGATACGACGGTGGTTGAAGTAATTTTAACGCTGAAAATAATATATAATTTCTTTATTCAAAGAGAAAATTGTTTTCGTATTTGTTAGCAAAGAATTATTTTCTCCTAATTTTAAACTCAAAGAACCGTTCATAATGTTCCTACTGTCTACGCATTGCAATTACAATCACCACGCTCACTAAAGTGCTGCTGCTCTTTAAATCCTAATTTTACTCAATAATCGCTCCTGAATAGTGCGTTATATCCATTCATTATTTTAAGGAAAGTCCTGGATGTTTCCCTGATCGGTAAATATAGCATAAACTACATCACGCCGACCACAAAGAACAACCATTACTAAAAAAACTGCGACAAATGGGACAATCCTCAGCGAATCCCACGTTATCTACAGCATTCGGGCCTAAAACCTCCTAAAATGCAATAGCACTTACCATTGTAATTCCATCACTTAGCGGACAATAACTTTAAGTTAGTATCTGTCGTGCAAACGCCCGAGGACTGGATGTTTCGTCTCGTTTGAGCCAGGTATATCGTCCGAACCATGAATGGACATGGGAGTGGCTGTCCGCGCATCAAGTTACTCGTCCAACAAATTTCCCATCCCTCTAAATTCTCAATTTGGAAGTGGTCATTTCCAGAGTTTTACGGAAAAGCACCATACAGAGACCCTACGAAACGCGACATGTTTTCATCAGCACTGCAAAGGATTTTACGAGCCTCTTCACACCCCTCTCCAGGCCTCGGCACTCGCAGGTTGCCCACTTCGGAGATAACAACGATGGAACATCGCTGTGAACCTCGGAATTCCATCCGCTAACTGGAATTAATTGTATGTGGACTGCGCAATTTGGCCGAGGACTGAGTTATGTGGGGGGGATTGTAATGGTGGAAAGGTTGTGAAATTGAAATGTGTGTTTAAGAAATTAACTTGGATGGGAATCTGAGAAGGAATGTGATGCCCAATGGATGAAATAATGATAAATGTTATCGAGGACAAGAAAAAGAGAAGGAAAAATTGAAGAGTTCTTCAAACGAGGGAACTGTATCAAGAGTAGAAAAAATATAGGATTGAAAATTATGACTTTATTTTTACATTTTGAATACCCTCGAGAAAAATAAAACGAGACAACAATAAAGAACGAGTACTAATTGATAATCTTTGTAGATTACAAGAAATCTTACGACTCTGAAGACAGAATATGGAGATATTTAGCATCCTACTAGAATTAGGAGTTGAATCAAAGTTAGCCGGCTTAAACAAAGAGACAGTCTTTGCAGATACAAAACTCAAAGTGAAATTCTTGGGAGAATTCTCAGAGCAATTCTCCATTAAGACTGGAGTCAGATAGATTTTCCCCGATTCCATTTAACTACACATATGCATATTTGAGACTTGTGGGGGTAACTGTGTTTTTCGCAAACCCTAACGAGGAAATAAATCTATTGTCTTTTGTTCTTTGTGTTAATTACGATTGGCTGGTCTCTGGCGTATGAATAAATATTACGGAAAAACCAGTTTTTGATTTTTGAGAACTGTGCGTGTCACTGCGTTTTTTGCAAACTCTAACGAAGTCTGCTTTCTTGCGCTTCTGTTGATTCTGTGTAAGTACGGTTGGTGGCTGCCTGGTTTAGTGTTTATTTAAATCTTATAATCACTTGTATTACATCCTCATCCTCTCCCCCATCTTCCTGGTTGGTCAAAAAGAGAATGACCTTAAGAATTCCTCAATTGGTTTTACTGATCGAAATAATAAAGAACTACTTTGGATCAAGAAAAAAAGTGAAAAAGAAGTGACAATGGATACCATGGAGTATCTTTCGAGGACCTTAGATAGACAAATTAAAAAAAAAAGATACTTCCCTCTTTTGTCTACAAATATTTAAGATAGACAAATTAAAAAAAAAGATACTTCCCTCTCTTGTCTACAAATATTTTATATTCGTTCACAAGTTAACAAATATTCACCATGCGAAACTTCATCATTATTTTTCTAAATGAACAATAGGTCTTCTAAGCGATTTATTCCTGAAGATCTAAGTACTTTGATCGGAGCATTGAAAGAAATTATGGTTTATCTTTAATTTTTTTAAATTCTATTAATTACTTATGTGAAACACGAGCCTGTGTTGAAAAATAGTACAGAAAAGTGAATGAAGATAAGCCGTTGTTCAAATTTTCGAATGACAAATTGGAGGCAATGTAGAAACGTTAAATTATTTCATATGAGGCTAACGCGGTAGTAACCAGAGGTAGTTAGAACTTTTAACCAAGAAGAATGGGGAGAACGGTAATGGAAAATAAGTAATGTGGACCGAGATGACATATATCTCAAGAAAGGTGTGAGTTGTGTGTTTGTAGTAGGTGTTCAGGAGGAGGACGCTAAGGTGCGAAGGGGGACGATTCGAAGAACGAAAAGAAGAGGGGGTTTGCAAAAATCGAGGAATTAAAGATGCCGGAAAAAAATCTATATTTCCTGAAAGAAAAAAATATACCACAGTGTTTCATTGATGGAACACAGATTCGTGATGGTCTTAACTCTTTTAACAAATAAAATGCACGACTCATGCATTAGTTATAGTAATTTCTCAGAGATAAGAACTCAAATTCGTTACAATTATATCCGCTTTATGCAAATCGTGTTAGTGTACGCGTGGTAGTTTTTTAATTAAACATGACTAAATATAATTACGACTAAACTAATTAATGCTCAAATATTATACTGTATATATATATCAAAATTAATCTATTATTTTTACACAAATCAGTATTCTTTGATATTCAGATATTCTTTAGTATCTAATTCTCATCTATTATATAACTTAAAATTAAGTATTTCTTAAAACTTAAAACTCTAATTCAAAAATATTATTTTCCTATGTTATAAGTACATACATGCTATAAACGGACTTCAGTTTATGTTTTCAATTATTCTAAAGTAGTTAAAATAGTGAATTTTTGTCCTTTTTTATTCTACACTTCATCGTAAGGAAATATATGGAGAACTCCCCAGAAACGCCGCTATCCATCTCTAACTGTAGCTGTATCATGGTCCTCTAAACATTAATTTGAAATTTGAAATTTTTAATGCAACGAAATACGTCTACAGATTAAAATAATATTAGTGTTAATTTTTTACAAATGAATAAATTTACAAAATATGAAGTATTGAGAGAAGGAAGTAAAAAGAACCCACTGGAAAATATTATATGAACCCTTCTTTTGCCACGAAACCAAAGTTTTTAGAACTTGAGATAATAAACCTTACAGGCATATCTCTCATAAATAGGCGATTCACATTTCTTTAGCTTCATTTCCCAGACTATATAACTTCAAAAAGGAATCTGAAAAAATGTGTTCTATCAGTTTGAAAGCATCCGAAATAGGGTGTGAAAATATTTTTTCGTAATAATACCTACGTTTTTCGCACATGAAAGAACTTTAAAAAATAATATTTCATCTACTTTGTGAAAAATACATCATTCTAGATTATGTTTTAATTCAAACTTGAGAAAATTTCTTAAAACTGTAAATATTTGACAATAACTGAGTCAAGGATATAACAGAGATTTGAAATTTTAACCTTACTTAACTCTGAAAAAAATAGTTTTATATTTTATATTAGTATTCTTAGTATAATTCCTAATATAAAAAAATAAAATTAAAATTAAAAAACTTTTAATATCCGGGTGAACATTAATCTCTTCAGATTAGAATTATCTCAAAGTTTTTATCACTTTCGTTACTTTCAGATAATTACTACTGTTAAATATAGAAAAGACAGAACCCATTAAGGATAATAAAAGTTAGATAGATCTAACAAGAGCTCATATATAATGAAGACATTTGAATCGTGCATGAATGGAAAGTGAAATATAATTCTCAATTGCATTATGAATACTTTTCGATGGAAGAAATCGGTTGATTAAGGAAAATCCAAAATATGTCATTAGTTGACTTCCACATCGGTACGTCAGACTCGAGACATCTTATCCCATCTCAATGTCTCCACGTCCTTTTTCCCTGACCTGACTCGAAAACCAATTCCTTTCATTTTGTCCCATTCACCTCACCAACTTTCTCTCTCCTCCCGAACTTGGAAATCCTCAGGACTCCCGTCGAAACTCACCTGCATCTCAAAGGCTTATTCTCCACCAAAAGGGCAGGAATTGATGGGTAACGCACTCTCAAAAATGCCTTCCTCTCGATTTCAGTCCCACCTGCTGCGCCCATCTCCTTCATCCCACCCCGCGCACATACCAACCCTGTCCCTCGCCTACACCCTTATCCCCTTCTACCATCAGAATCCGAAGGACCTTTAAGAAAAGGGGAATACACGCCAACCCTCAACCCCATCACTCTCTCTCTCTGTCTTCCTCTCTCCCTCACACACACACGCGCGCCCGCACATTTTACCCACTCTTCGTCCGTCTTCCCACC
>WURS02010336.1:0-12388 GCA_011762765.2 Rhinocypha anisoptera | reverse complement strand
CGTAGTATGTCGGTGCCTGTAGTATATTTCTGATCTCATCGTTGAAATGATCCTCCTGAAATCTGCCTAAAAGATTTTACCTGTACTTCAACCTTCGCTCAGCGAGTGTTTCCCAACCCATCTTTTCCAATAAGCTTGTAACACTGCTGCGTTGGTCATAACAACCTTTTACAAATCAAGCTGCTCTACGCTGCAAATAAAGGGACACCAAGGACCATGAAGACCAAAAATTAAAATCTCGTCACAACATTAAACCCCTTGGTTTGAAAAATATTATAAAGCCTATTTGTTTTACTAACATAAAAGACATTTGAGTTTTGGGTAAGATCCGGAGAATGCATGGAAGCATTTCCTAAAACATTCTTGATCACGCCTTCCTAAACCTTAGACGTCAACGGGCACCTCCCCAAATTGAGGAAAGAGTTGTTAATTGAATGGCTATGAAAACGGATGGAGCTTGTAATCTTGTGCTGCTTACGAAGAGCATAAAAACAAATCAAAAACGGATAACCTCTGGGGTTCATTATTCTACTTGTTGCAGCACTAAAGGTGTACAGCCAAGGTGTAAACCCCAAAAAAAGAAATTAAAGGAGACCAAAACGGCAAAGAAGATATCGTAATGACAGCGAAATTAAATCTTGTGTTTGAAGAATTAGAAGTGGGGTCACATAAAATTATTTGATTTTTAAAAAGTGGCCTGAAGAAAAAATGTACGTAGGTATCAGAAAGATGTTAAAAATAAATCAATACCTGAATGCCTTAGGAGAAAACATCATAGAGATTTAACCAGGCTATTTTGTTTATCATATATTTCTCCTCCACGCCCCTCATAGAGAGCAGGATAGAAAAATAGAGCTTCACAATAGAAAAATATGGCCAAAGATAAACAGTATTGTCAATCAACAAGATTACTCCTGAGATCAAAGCAATCCTAAGATTTATTTGAAGCAGTACTTAATTCCATTCTTTCCTGTAATCTAACCAACCTTCACTTCTATTTGACAAAAAATTAATAATGGCTTATATTTTTTAAATTGTGGACATGATTGCTCATTTAAACCCATCGCTTTACATTGATTATTCTTAAAAGCATTCTATCCATCATTAGGAAAATATTTCAAATTTATACCGTCAGCCGAAAAATATGTGCTCAGATAATGCCGTTTAATCTAATGCCACGGAGCGTACCAACTTTAAGCTGTCCCGTCAAGGAGAATGAGTAGTAAATGCTATTTAAGAGACTTGCTTCTTATCTCTTGAGATAGCTTACAAAGAATTTACCAAGATTTCGTGACTTTTCGACGGTCTTTCACTTGACTGTCAAGAAGAGAAGAGAAAACGTCGCTTGTTGTACATTACCTTCAGCAATGCAGCAAGGCAGTGATTACAAGGTAAGGTTTAATTGTAAGAAGCATGGCGTCTGATCAGCCCATTGAAGCATGACTGATAAACAACTTTTGAAAATTCGAATATTCAAATACCATTAATATTAAATTACAATTTTCTATGGGGATTATGAGCTTTTCCATAAATGAGCATTTCATGATCCATTTCAGAAACGAAGGGAACAAATTGCTGATTTCCCCAAGTTCATCAGTTACAAAAACACGAATAACATATTGAAAAGTTCTGCCTTTACATAAAATTTCTGCCCTTTAGATTTTAAAGATCACATGTTTTACATTAAGTTATTCTCATATTATTCATCCCTACGACTAGTAAATCCCTTATCGACTACTTAAATCCTTTAACTACTTACCTTTTACCAAATTCCACAGACTTCTCAATTATAAACTACTAATAAAAGTAGAAATTATCCATGAAAAAACAATTTGATGTTCCGGGGATTCGTCAATTGCATTCAACAATTGTGAGTCAGGTTTGCTAGCCAGGTACTGAATTAAGCTTTCTTTATCCAAGGCGAATTTTGGCGGGGGTTTATGCAAACCAGATGTTCGCACTTTCGCACCTAGTTTTCGACGGCCTAGTTTTCATAACAAGTAAAAACATTTGAGCTCGACAGTCCAGAGTCAACCGATACTACCTATGACTAATATCTTTAATGACAAATACTTATTTCTCTTCCCTTCGAATAATTTGCTACTGCCTGAGATTCTGGAGCGAGATAGGGAGGCCATAATAATGAGCAATATGTAAACAAATTAAAGTAATATATGCGTGTTATTGAGAAATTATTATAGAGGCTGGACGCAAATGACAATAGTAAACTAAATCTGCATCTTATTTAAAAACTAATATTGTTTTAGATTCATCTTATCGTATTATTTTACCCCGTATCGATTTGTTGGCAAAATGCATTAAATAGAGGGTGGGTGAGGGGAAATTAATGACGTAAATACGGTATATAACTTTTCTAGGATCCACGGATTTGTATATTAGGAATGCGTATCGATGCGACGCTTGAAAGCCGTTGTTACGTTTTTCTGAAACGAGATCCATCCACGCGGATACTTCTTTTAGAAACGTACCTCAACGTGCCTTGGTACCCCTTCACTTGGAGTCTCAAGGCCAGGTTGATATTTCGAGGGTACGGATTTCGCTCTCGCCGCCAAGTTGAGGGAGCGTGGTGCGGCGGAGTTATCTTCGAACACGTGTGTCGCGGGGGAAGGGAAATGATTCGGAAAAGAAAGTCAGGCACGCACGAATTCAACTGGGATGTGGCGGCGCTTGCTCATTGTTGTGTTCCTCGTGGGGAACGTTGCTTCGTCCATCGTATGAAGTACCCTGCGCGTCGCCCCGCGGCCGTGTGGCAGGGGGCGAATGAATGCACATCCTCACGTGCGTTCACTTCGTGTTTCGATTGCTGCACAAGCAATCATTTTCATGAAAAACCATTCAGTGGTTCACTAGCATTCAAATCACGCGGGAACAATGATAGCAATTTTAGGTAATTCTAAGACATTTATAAAAAAAATGCTGCCTGATCTTTACTGCGCAAACTTTATGCTTCAAGTGACTTTGAGTGGTAAATTAATTCCGTATTCGTCCGGGAAAAAACGTTATCAATTACAGACAGATTTAAAATGCGCGCAAGATGTCAGCGAAACACGCTCTCCGCCTTAATTATCATGTTCGCCGTTGTGATCACATCTACATTTCATGTCCCCCAACCGTAACAGGAAATATGACATTTTAAATGTCTTTTCTACGGTCTATCTTACAAATATTATATTTACATTCAAATCCACCATAGTCAGACGGGATTTTTTAATATGCCCCCAACCTCTTTGGGAAGGTGACCTACAACCTGTTTATATATAAGTAAATTTAACCTGTGTTTCGGCCTGGGATTAATTTTGCTTCCCCCTCTAATAACCTCGTGACACTGCTACGTCACTCATAGCAACCTTTCATGACTCTCAGTCGATCTATTTCCAAATCCTAACCGACAAAATAATGATTAGGAATAAATCCGTCCCAAAATTTAACATTTACGTATTAACAATATTAAATTCACATTATATCCCATTAAAGCTCAAACAACAAAGAGGAACTTTAAAATGGAACAAACTTTGATAGCGTATGGTCACCCAGTGACGAGAAAAAAAAGTATTTTTTACAACTTCTTCTGTACTAATTCTAAGAGAATGAGCATTTGAAGACATTTATAAAGAATTAATCCAGATACTGTTTAAGTTTGATGTCAATTCACATCTCCATTGTGAATTTAAAGAGGTCTCAAGTTTCAGGTTTGCGCTGGAAGGAGAAAGATTGGGAACTTCGTTTGTTTATGCTCTAATACTATATCATAAAAAGGCGTTGAAAAACTCTACCATATACCATGATATACATAATGCAAAATAAATCAAGCTAAAATATTGTATTTTGTTTTGTATTATATTGAGATGGAGTGGGCCGTTTTCTCGTAAACGACGTATAAATTCGGATATACATAATTTTCAGTCTACCTATTTAGAATTCTATATAATCGCAGCATGGTGGGACCTAGCTAGTGAAAAATAACAGCGCTCTTTTGCCCTCTCATTGAATGTCCGCAGAATTATTTTAATGAATCCTATTTATTTGCTGCTCCACGACGTTTGAATTGCACTTCCAGTTGACTCCCACCTGACGCCAGATAACGGCGATTCTCTCAACCCCTCGAAGCTTTTGGTTGTGCAGGGTTCACAGATTGATCCCTCAGCATTGAGGAAAAAAAACATTCCTCGTACACTTCGCAGACTTTTTAAGAGTTCTGAATCCCAAGTCGCCTGCTGCGCAGCACCGCGAGTTTTTGCGATATGCCATTCCTGCACATTTTCTGACGATGACGCAAGTTCGAGTTCTTTCGGCAAGAAACGATTACGGACGCTTCTTTTTTTTAATGTGCTCGTTGAGATATGTGAGTTAAAAAAAAGTGCAAGTGTCACTCATTTTGAACATTATTGGAAACCGCACAGGCTTACAAATTAGTTCACTAAATAAAAGGAACAGGATCATCCAAAGGACGATAGGAAGTGCTCCTCAACACGGTATTTGGTTTAGTGCGCAGTCCTTATAAGTCGTTCGAGTCTCCAAGTAGGACCCCCATTTCCTGAGTTTCCCTAGAAAAATCTATCACCCAGGATCTACTATTCTGGAGCCGAAATATCAGCCATACACATATTGTACCGCGCTGCAGAAAATTGACGGAAAATACTTTCCTTTTGATGGAATTCAGACCTTTCAGAATCATTTCCCAACATACGCGATCTCTCATAGTAATGCGAGATGAAATTAAGGTTAAATTAGCGTGTTTTCTATCCTACTGCATTAATTTTAAATACTGACAGTCATAGAAAGAACCCTATTGGACAAACACAACACTCAAGACCTAGGTGGGATTCGAAACCGCGACCTTTGGGTTAGCCGACGAGCGAGCTACCTCCAGGCTAATCCGGTCGGCTTTTTTTCCAAACTTCGTACATATGCACTTTTCACAGCAATATCTATATTTTTTCCCGCATGAAAGCCAATCTAGGAGGGAACTCCGCACAGTGAAGTGTGGCCGCTCTTTTTCCACATCCCCATCACCAGACATTGTGATATAGTAAAAACCTGTCTTCGGTGGAATCGCAGGGAACCATGCTATATTTTCGGCTTCGGCAGGTTTTCCTTTTTAGGCAGGTTCTTTGGTGCCCAGTAATAAACTCATTAGTTAAGTAAAGAGCGTCAATACAGGGGTCATCGAATGCACATCTGCATTTCAGTGTTTGTCATGGATGAGCTTCTGAGGGCATGCACCAGAAAACTCAAAGTTGACACAAAAACTTACATACTTTGTGTCATTATGGAATTCCACAAAGAGAAGGTCGCCTCAGTGAATTCTAAACCCAAAATTGTTGTCCTGGGACCATTCAGCGTCCTGGTAGTAGTGGCGCATGCATGCATGCGGCCATAATAGATGTCATAATCAATGGCGGGACTATCTCGGGAACGTATGGTCATTCAAAATTTTCTACTCATCATCACGAGAAATATCAGGGAAAAAATTCAATTTTTCACGCCAGATCAAAAGTCAATTCTTTTAGTAGGCAACGCAGCACGGGGGTGTTTTCGCCTCTGGTGTCGAGGAAACATTCGGTCCGGGGTTAACTTCGGAATTTCCTTTTTTACGGCTCTGGTCACCTATCTGCTCGAGACGAAAACTCTTTCAAACAAAAGGAGTTTCCGACGGAAAGAGTGATCGGCAAGAAACCAAAATTCAAACCATAGTACCCAAAACAATTTCCCTAAGTTTGAAATTTTCTATCAGACTTCCACAGGTTCAAATTCTACTAGTTGCAATACAAATTGCAAGGAATGAGTACATTTTCACATCCGCGTATCTCAGGTTTAGCCTTATTGAGCGGTTTTTCTGAGAAAAATGTTATCATTTTGCGATGCAATTCCGACTTTTTCGGCTTTGACAGTTTTCCACCTCTCACAGTTTTTACTAAAGGTGGTTATCATTTTCCACAGGATTGTCTTCCATTTCTACGTGCGTACTAATACAATATTTAAACAATGTATTAATGTTCCTTGAATATTATATTGTTGGTACTTAATAGCCTTGGCGCGCAGGTAGTATATTTATAGCGCTATTCAACAAAGGTAGATGCGCGCCACGAGCAGCGCGTTAGAGAGAGTGAGTACATTCGAGGTCACATACTTCAAACATGCGTAACTTTCTAAATAATGATCCGTTTTTCTCCAAGTTTGGTGCGCCTCTTCTTGATATTACGTATTTTAAAAAAAGCTATATTTTGACCCATGGGACACTTAAACACTTCCGCGGGTTTCTAACCTCCAAAATCGACTCTATTGTTCCGGCCGTGAGCGAGACACCCAGAGATGGGATCGAACAGCCGCTGGAAACCTTCGTATGTTCTTTATTTTAGGCACTCCACCGAAAAAGTAATCAGAGTGCACAAGCCATTTACAGAAACGCGTATTCATTACAGGAATAAGTCCATTCTACAACGGCCGCAAGCTGTAAGGCACAGAGTATACTCTGTGGTAAGGGGTTACTGTAACGAAGATGGCCAAGTCCAAGGCCGACTTCATACATTCGGCCTTGCCAAGTCCCACCTTTACGGCAGGCCAAATCTCAGCCAATCAGAATGCACCAGTTTCAGCCCCTGCCCATTGCTTTTTCGGACGCTTTTTAAAAATCTAGAGCTGCATAGTTTGATTTCATCAGTATCTTCATATTGTTTTGCATTATTCCACAGATTTTAAATAAAAACCATAGTTTTTTCATTAGTATGCTTCATATTGTTTTAAATTTTATCCCATAGCATTGAACAGGGTTTTAAAGTAAGAACCCTGTGAATTACTATGTCACGGAAATAAAACTTGTGCACTCATCTTTCTTTGTTGTCCATATCAATCTTTTACGGCTTACGGCCTCATTGGAGATACCGCCGTAACGAAATCCTTACGTGTACGGCCATTATAAAATGAGCTTTAACGCTCTACACCACAAACATTTTTGACGCGATCAAAAATTTATATTTTCCTGGTGGGAAAATATAAAGTTGGATGATTTTGGACAGGTCACTTAAGTCCCCTGACGCGTGAAAAACGCAGCATAAATTCGAATGTCACTTTATGAGTGATGGCAGGGATCGTCTATCATTAACTCTGAAAACTAACTGGAAAAAAAAACACATTACGATGGAAATGCCAGTTCCTTTCCTTGAAAAGCCTAAGACTTCCCCGGAAGATCTGGTATCCAGAAAACCACTCAGATTGAGTTTAATAGAAGGTTTCTGGAACAAGGAACCTGAGCCTTCCCATTCAATAGTCTAGGTCTTTCCTTCTCTTAAGTAATAAATACAATAAAATTTTAATACCACTAGTTTTCCATGAGGGAGAGTTATTATAAAAAGTTAAATAGAGGGTTATACTCATATGAAAGCATAAAAATACTATTCTTGAAGAGATACTGCAAAACTCTATCCTTCAGTTGCTAAATCCCAGTAACTCGATCCAGGATCAATTCTAGAAGGGAATTATTAGAAACTAATAAATCCATGTTGAAAGATCATGTAGATCTTTTAATTCAACCTAAATCTCAGGGCAGGACTACCACAGAGGATACTTTGAGACAAACTTTTGCTGTTCTTATGTCATTCTTTAGCCTGTGAATATTTTAATATGGTAATAGTGCACCAAAAGCATAGACAGTTGGATATGCTCCAGATAATCATGAATTACAATAATATTGTGATTTCTTTCCCAATATGTATTTATTATCCAGATTATCATATGTGTTTATTATCTAGATTTCACTGGACAGATCCAAATTTTATCCATGATTTCAATGAAATCAAATCTGGTTACTCCAAATGTTTGTTCAGCCTTTTTTGAATCACTTATGCCTCCTCTAATGTTTATGTTTTACATCGTGTATTGATAAATAAACTAAACAGATTTCCAGAGAACAAACATGGCTTCCAGAGAAATGACTAAAATAAAGTACATAAGAACGTGTCCATGTGCTAGACATATGTCTTTCTACCATAATAGCCTCAATATCATTGTCATGTAAAGCATGTAGAAAATTAAAGGTACAAATTATGGATTCCACATGTTACCAAGTGGACCTATTTCACCAGGCTTCTGAAACACATCATTTTTATACCAAAGAAAGAAAACTGAAATACTGGACAAGATTTTTTTTTAAATGGGAAAGGAATTGTTATAACTGTACTGTAAATAGCAACTTTCTGTATCATAATAAGTAAATTAGTTAGCAACCCATCATTCCAAATATATCTCCCCCATTGACTGGCTCTTAACAATCAACATCTCTCTGAAATACCATTTTAAGTATGTAAGTTAGGAAGATGGTATGAATTAGGCACTGTTAGTTTCCTACAAATGTTCGATAGTAATAAAACCACACACTTATGTGTTATTCAGGATTATCCAAAGGCTTCACTCCCATATTTGAATTTCATAGGCATAGCAGTCAATAGCTATTTCCTGAATTCTACCCCATAAAAGATAAGACTATCACTTGAATGTAAAATCAGCTATTAGGGATCTGGTTTTTGGGAGAAAGTAACTCAAAAATTATGATCGTAAAATGTAGAAAATAAGATAAAAGGAATTTCAATTGGGCTGAGTTACACCCAAACAGAGATCTCAACTTGACTACAACAAAAATTACTTGAACAGAAAGAGGTCAAGGAGTGAAGCCAAGGCATCCCATAATACAAGTCATATAGAAATTACCTTAATTTTTATCTTGGTCACAGATCTTGAGAGGTAATGGGAAGGGTGATTCTCACAAAAGAAGGCTCAAATCATTATTCACTATGATGAATTTGACAAACATCCTAGAATGAAGAAAAAGTAGAGTGAAATTCTGTTTTTGTTCGTGTCTCAATCTAAACCACATAATTACACTAAATCTTCCAATTATCATCAATGTAGAAATTCAACAAAATTTTTATTATTGATAAATTTCCAAAGAACAATGTATCATCACACAAAATAATGAAAGTGACTTATACATGACACTATGAATGACATTGTACATTCAGTAAATGCATCATAGTCCTTCAAATATAAAAAACTGCATATGGGCCAGGTCTCTTTTCTGGAAAATGTGTACCAAATAACCAGAAATGCTTGGATATTTCAAGAAAAATCAGGACTGGTATGCTTAATTTCAATGTTATTTTGGTGGTAATTGGATGAATTTACTGTAATGAAAAAAATGACCTTTTATTTCCTCCATGTATAACCACATTGTTATTCAAACACACTAAATTCTTTCATTATCCACAAATTGAGGTGTATTTAAGTACAGTGATGTATTGACATCTCCTAGACTGCAGTTTTCTTGCTTTAATGGCATCATCTTAACATTTCCCTTCTATAAAGCATTTAGTTACTTATGAATAACTAAAATTGATTTTTGTAGAGTCATAGTGATTGCATGTCATGGCACTCCTAGAAGAAGTGGTTTCATGGTGTGCCAAATGGCTATGCAGCCTGTGTAGCCATTTGGTACACTGGTCGTGTAGCTATCTCCTCTAGAGACATTCATAACATTCATTCCACTTTCATGAATTACATTCATGGACAATAATAATGATTAGCTTCATATTGCTAAAAACAATTACTTTTTGTTTTTGGATGAAAGCATACAAAAATATGAAATTGGATAAAAAGTGTTAAGTATGTTCCCAATAAATGAAAATATTTAATAAATATTAGCTCCATGGAGTCCATTAGAACCTGGGAGTTAAAATTATCTAGGTAAAAATCCAGGTAAACCTAGTGGTGTCCTTTGGCATGAAGCAACTAATGCCTGCTCATGTCTAGAAGCAGCAAATTTAGTGTTGGTGTATTTAGTAGCCATGGAGTAGAGAACATAATAAAAGGAGACAGATTCAATTCTTTGGTGGATGTTGAAAAACCAGCACCAACACCAAAGCTCAATAGAGGAGCTAGAATTCCACAAAGTCATGACCTCAACTATCCCTCAAAGCACAATAGGTTAAACAATTGCATACATGTGTACAATAACCTTATGAATTTGTAAGAAATAAATTATTAGACATTTCACATAATTTAAAAATTATATAATTACATTTCTTATTCAGTTTGAGGACCGAACTGGCCACGAACAGAATGCTAAACTGATAAGACACATAAATTCAGCATTAATTCAAAATACATATTCATCCATGGAATAGAGTGGTCTTGCTGACAACCATTCCTCCATTACCTTTTGAAAGTATTTCACACAAGTGAACAAAAGAGAATTTTATATGTTTTAGATATTCTACATTGAGGGAAAACAAGCCTATGTTTAGTTCTCGTGTTGTAGCTGTGAATTTCCACATTTGTTTGGTAGAATTTACCATTTTCTTTAATGCAGAGTAAACAATTAAATATATACATATTATATAGTCGACACAGTCCTTCACACAAGGGGTAAAGGAAGTAACACTGCTATTTCCATATGAAAACAGTTTTCGTGTGGAAATAGCAGTGTTACTTCCTTTACCCCTTGTATTATATAGCCATTATGTTAATACTGCTGTAAAACAGCCTGCAGTGTCCAATGGGTCCTGCACTGGCAAGCATGTCCCCAAAGCCTTATTCTCAGTATTTTAACTGTCAAAACTCTAGTTTAATGCATACATTGAAGTTTTCATCCAGGTGCATTACATTCATGAATCATCACACCACATCAAGGCAACTAAAAATATCAAAATTTAAAAACAACTTTTGATGTGTAGTGAACGTAAATGTTACTATTATCTATACATTATACATTCTTTAATTCAAAACATATTAGAATGAACATATCTGAAACATTGTAAAGAGACGAGCTACAATTCTACTACTAAATATATCTTTGTATTACTTATTTTATGAAACTAAAAGTAAAAATTGTTTATGCATACATATGGTTTATGCCAATTTGACAACAATAATTACTTTCATTCTTCATAAAAAAAACAAAAAATAAACAAGGGCATACATGTATGGAGGAGCAAGGCTAAATTTGGCAGGATATCAAATGTAATCCCAAGCTAAACCCAAGCTGAGTGATTTTTCGGGTACCACATCTTCATGGGAAACCACAGGCGGCACAGGGAAATGAATTGGCCCCTCTACCCTGATGTGTGAATTTCCACATGCCGTGAGCTTAGTTCTAGGTGAGCTCTACCCTCACTTAACATACCAACCTTCAGGTTGATCACTGTGGTTGAATCAAATGTAATACAGTAAAACCTCACTAGTTAACCACCTCTCTTTAGCCCATCACCTCCCTAAGATAGCCATTTCTCTTTGAAAGCAGCAAAAAATATATAGAATGTGACCACACCTCTATAAACTGACCACTATTCCTCAGAACAATGGGGGACTGATGTAGAGATGTTTTACTGCAATTGTGAAAGGAATACTTCATGTGTAGTAATAAAAATGAATTCATTAGTATGACAGAGTGCACAGGACTGAAATCTTTGAAACTAACTCCACAAAAATCCAAAATTTTTATTATAGAAACTAAGATTACTAATGAAAGATCTCATGCTTTCCAGGCATATTTGATGAATTAATTCCTCTCGGGTCTTCAACCGGGTGAGTGTGTTCAAAGGTACCAACATTTCAACAGCCGACTTAGCCATCGTCCTGAGGATGGCTAAGTCTAAGGAGTAACTCTGAGGATGATGGCCGAGTCAGCTGTTGAAACATTGGTACCTTTGAACACACACACCCGGTTGAATACCCGAGAGGAGTTATCTCATGATTACTGATTTTATTTGCAAAAATTGACATTGTACCCTTCTTGCCTAAAAAGATTTTACAGTTTGGTTCTTGCAAATTCAAATCCTTCTTTTACTTCATATTTGAAGAGTCCCAATGAACAAAATTTACAAGAAATAATTTTAAATTATAAGCTATAAATAATTCAAAATACTCCCTTTTTTATATGCTGCAGTTTCATGTACAATGCAATATAAATATATTACAATTTTCAGATTCTAATAACTTATATTTCAAAGCATTAGCCTAAAGTGGCTTGATGGGCTCTTCACTCAAGGGAAGGGTACTTTTATAAGTTTTACCACTGACAGAAAATCATAATTTCATTTCTCTTTAAATCCAGAGACTCATACCTTCAATTATTAGTTAACTATAAGAGCTTTTTCTGAAAATAATTTGAATGCATATATCTTGGTAAGTGAAATGAAACCAAATGCATTAATTTCAATATGTAACAGGCTAATCATGACAATGAAGGTAATATACTACAATGATTCTATTTTTATATTCAGAATGAACAATATTAGTAAAGGAAATAGTTTCCGGCATGACTTCGTGGAACTGCTTCATGATTAAATGAGACACAACTTTGAAATTCCACATAAAA
>WURS02010327.1:0-12388 GCA_011762765.2 Rhinocypha anisoptera | reverse complement strand
CCTATCCCATATTATATTTATCGCCTATGGCGTATTTTCTAATATATATTATATATATATATACATATATATATATATATATGTATATGCACATACATATTGCTTCATATATTGACAACATTGACCACTTTTTATATTTGTGAATGTATTTACATAGTAACTAGTTGAAACATATTTTTCGGGGCTATTCTGCGCTTCACCTTCGTCCCTAGGAGACGTTAAGGAATTGCAAGAGGTCGAGTGTTATTTGGTGAGGAGTTTAGTGATTTTACGGATGCTGCAGAGTTTAGGAGTAGGTCTAAAGAGAGGGGGGGGGGATTTTGAGAAAAATGTTTGTGAAAGGAAGGTTCTCGGAAAGGATGGGAAAAAAGGCCTCTGAGGGTCGACTCGAGGGACTGATCGTCGGGAAAGTAGTTGGTACAGAGGGAGAGGTTGTTATTTTTATTTTTGGGATGCGGCTTGGGAGAATAAGGTTTTTAAGGAGATTGTTCCTGAGGAGGGAACCGGGATAGCTTCTTCGAAGGAGGGGAAGATGCAGGTTAAACAGGAATTGGTCAAGGGCGTTCGGGTTATTGAAATGCGGTGGCCTCGAATACAAAGGAAGTAGTCTTCCATCCCTCACATTCGTTTGGAATGGGAGGGATGGAAGACATTGTAATGCACGAACTGTTGTTTGTTAGTGGGCTTGTTGTCGACAGATCTTTGGAATTTGTTTTGGGTGAGGGAAATATTGACATCGAGAAAGGTTGTCAGGTCGTAGGTTTCGTAGGCTCTTTTTTTTAGGTATAAATTACTTGTAAGTTCTTCCTCTTTTCGTATTTGGCTTATTTTATTTCAGTTATGGCAATAATTATATTTTTGAAATAAACAACATGCTGGTTACCACAGATATCACTTTATCTAAATAGCCTGGTATTAGAGACGGGCGATTCCGATTCGATTAACTCGGAAATCGATTATTTGAATACGATTCCCGATTATTTTGAATCGATTGTTGTGATCCGATTCTGATTCGATTCGTTTCCTTTCCGATGCGATCCAGTTCATATTCCGATTCAATTATGATTGCGATTCAGTTACGATTCCGATTCAGTTACGATTTCGATTCAGTTACGAACGCGATTCGAATCGATTCACATGATGCGAGTTGAATCGATTTAAAGGATCCGAGATAAAAAAAGTTTGTAGACTTGGTATGGCATGAGCTTCTGGGGGAATACTTGGGAATGTAAAATAAACAGAGATGAAGATTATAATGATACGGAGTTGGCAATAAGGTCAGATGGTCACGCCTGAAGCTAAGCATTTCGGGATGAAGATGTTGGGGGTATGGCGGAGTGCATGTCAAATGACGGCTCACCCCCTGCCACACGCCCCTACGGCGGTTTGTAGGGTAATACTGCGGTGATACTTAGACATAGACGAAGATAAACGATTATATGTTAAGCAAGGCAGGGGATGTGGCGGATTTAATAGGAAAAACTAAATGTAGGTTAAAATGGTTGGAATGGAAATTGAGTAGTAATGGAATGCCATGTTAGTAAAATTCTAGTTAGGTGGGCGAGAGGACAGTGCAGAGGTTAAAGTTTAGTCTAAATGTTGGCAGTTATAAAATGTGTATTATTTAGAGTAAGGCATATGAGTTTTTTCGCTCATCAGAATAAATTTTCCATTGATATATTAGCTTACGTTGGCATTGGAAATCGTTTTCCTTAACCGATCTTCATAAATTCGCCTGGTGTGGTTAGTAATGTTTTTTTTTAGAAAAATAAACCCATTAGAATATTGTGGAGGCTATCGACGGTTGGGAAGTTATCATAGAACTCTTTTTTTTTCTCTACACATTCGGACAACAGTATTGATTTATTATAAGTATTAACTTGGTCCACAACAATTTTTGTGCCATTTCCTTTTAACCAAGTACTTCCAAAGTTATATAGTGCTTGATTGATAATTATATTTTTTTAAAATCACACTAGGCGTATGATTCCCTTTTTAGCGGCGAGGTGGCCACTAAATGTGCCGCTGTTCATTATACAGCACAGCGACCTCCCACGAGTTTATTGTCTCGCCAACATCAAACCATTCAACCGAGCCAGATGCAATTAGTGAAGGACGACGTAAATTGGTCAGAGGTGAAAGGATGAAGAGAAACTAGGCGTCTTGAAAGTGTCCCTAACTGATGCTCCTGCGAGTTCCTTAGTTTAACTTACTAGTCCGAAGGTCGACACGCGTGAGTGTTCTTCAAACTCCCAAGCAACCAGAGGTCGGAATGCAGGGAATCCCTTGTGTGTCCATGCCCGACGATGGCTACTAGTTGGGGACGTGTCTTAGGATAGTTTTTTAGCCGTGCGCTTCGCTGTTGACGACAAAACTCGAGGTTGAGACTTTATTTGTCAAAAACTTGGTTGAGCTGATTTTCATGCAAGGCATCTCAACGTGTATATAATTTGGTCACATCTTTAATCCTCTAAAAAAATTTTTTTTTGCAATTTTTAGGGGTAATGTTTTTGCAGCGAAAAACGACCCCGTTGATTGAAAGTCGTGTCGGGCATCGTCGCCTTGGCGGTTTGAAATAACAATATTCGATGCTCAAATTAATTTAATTTCTGATGGAATAGAAGTCATGCTTTTTGAAAGTCATACTCCGTTAAATTTAAAATATTTTTCAATATTCTTTTACGTCATTCTCTTCTGTAACAAGAAACCCGGGCATTCTCCGTAAGTTACATTTGCGACATCGAAGCACTCGACAGACACCTTCGTCTTGATTTTGAAATTTATTCGCGTTCCAATTTATTTAGTAAAATTTAACAACACACCATGTTTTATATTTAATGTCGTGCTTAATAAAATTCAGAACCTAACGAAGGCAATAAAATCTGTGATTAGATTATGTGGGGTTGCTAATAAAGGAGGTAATACGAGCCATTGCCGTTACAGAGGAATTCCGAGAAAACGCGACACTGCAAACATTCATGTCCATACCCATGGAGGAAACACCTTCTCATCCTTACTCATATTTATGCAGTTAATTATGCGCAGCGTTGGTAACTCACTTTGAGTAGGGTGTGCGAGAAATCAGCAGGAGGAATATTAAAAATACGTAAAGCCTACTTGAATGGACACGCGGGAAATGTGATGGTGTGAGAAAGCCCTTTTTCATTTTTAATGAGTTTAATTCAGGTGCACCTAGAGTTAAGACCAAAACAAGGATGTTTCGATCCCTGAGATTGAACTAGTGCTGAAATTAATAGTTTTAATTTATATATATGTATATTATGCTAATAATTATTCAATTATTATGTTGTAAGTGAATTGGGCGTTAATTTTCTTACATTTTATTACCGACGATTACTGCGCATATTGGGTTTACTAAAAAAATCCTGTGTTCGTTTTCATGTCGTTATAATTTACATTTTCCGTCATTCTTCGTTACTGTGCATTGTTACAACAAGACAGGTACTCGAACATTATCACATATTTCTCAACTCACGTTCCATAGCCAACATTTTTCTCCAATATAAAATGGAATAGATTAGAATTTATCGCAAGAACCTAGTCCCACGGACTATAGGTTCAGACAGGTTACAAAAAGAGAAAAATAGCACGGTCCCAATTACAATTCAAAATACTGAAAACAGAAAATATGTAAAAAAAGAAAAAAGAGATATTGGACAACAGATATATATATATATATATATATATCATCATATGTACTTCAATCCGAAGATTGGTTGACTGCAGCCCTCCATCCTTTCCTATCTAGTGCTAGCTCTCTTACTCCTTAGTAGGTCTTACTTCTAACGTCTTCTTCACGAACACATTATAGCTATTTTGTTTAAATTATTTCAGAATGAATTCTCCATGATCATTTCCTACCCAAGAGGAAGTGGCACACGGCCTGTGTATACATAATTGAATTGTGCATATATGAATTAATGAATAGCTAGAATATATCAAAGCTACTCAGCAAAATTTTAATGCCATATTTTTTTATTTCAGATCTCTAAAGAAGCATTCAAATATGTTCATATCATAACTGAAGAATATACAGAGTAACGGGAATATAGGTAATAAACAATCTTTTTATCAATAGGTTAGGAAAAACTAATAAACAGGATTCATTTATTCCATCCCTATATTCTGTAAAACCTCCCATCAATTTTGGCAAATACTAGAATGCACACCTTCATGATACCTCTAATCCACATGAAAACATGTCTTTTATAGCGGTATGAACCTTAAACTAAGGCCAGTAAAACAATAAGACTGTCTGTTTGTTTTCTTTTTCAACAAAAATAGGTTAGTAAGAAATGTCTGCTCCGGTGATTCTCTATGTGAAATATATTTTGAACAAACAGTGTGCATTACATTTATTTCCCTTAATGGAACTATTATTCAAAAACAAAAATATTGCAAGAGCTCTAAAAGGTAAAATACATTCAAATAAAGCAGGGAATGCATCCCCAGCCTTCCATATAGTGTGATTAACTCTGAAGAATAAAAATCACTGGACATCTTCAATATTTTTATTAATATTCAACAAAATTTTCAGAGGTCATTAGTCTGATGGGTAGCACATTTAGATGCTGACCCGAATGTCATGGGTCCAAGTCCCGCCTCAAGCCACTGTTCATTCAATTGAGTTTTTCCTCAATTTGAGATGCTAAATGATCATTTAGTACTATTCTCAAGCTAACATAGGTAAGATGTCATTGAGACAAAAATAATTAGTGGCATAAATATCTCTGGTTAAAATCACCCTAGGGTCATGGACTTGAAATATTACAGATATTGCATCAAATATGCTGGAGATTTCAAGGAAAAAACATTTCCATCATGTAGTACCATTGGCAATGCAAGTGGCAGCAAATGCTGCATGCAGTATGAATGTCTCACCCCCACCCAGATGACTTGTATCCTGTCACACATTTGTCTCCTTGAAACAGACAATCAAAGCAAAACGCTTCTGCTACATGATTTAGTCGTCTTGGATAGTGAATATTGCATAAACTCAGCCTTTCCTGACAAATCAGCACATCAAGATAGATTGAGTAGAGAGACAAATAGTGACCTCAGCACGAGTGGAAGCTTAGGAGAGTAGTGCAATTCTGGAATCACACCTTCAGGCACCTGGCTTAAGGCATCCTCCCCTCCACTGTCCTAGAAAATTCAGCAACATAATACCGAATCTGACAATATGAGGTAATTCCACCTCTTAAGCAAATAGCCTTGAGCTAGTTAACTAAAAAGGGAACTCATAAAATGACCTATTTATGAATGTTGTGGCTGTGCATTAACTACAAGTTCATTCTCGAGTTAAGTTACAGCAAAGAGCCCTCGAAATGATAAAAGCTGATGAAATCTACAGTAATGTGATAGTAAATATGATACAAAGCATTCAATCAACAAAAGAAAGGCAATTTGGCATTTCACATATTTTAACTTGGACAACGAAAAAATAATGCAGTGGGGTCCAGTAGTCACCCTGTAAAGGAAGAAAAAGAAATATAAATAGGAGACTTTACCATTTTTTTTCATTTCAAAGTGCTAATTTATTGGTAGGATTTTACTTGTTAAAACCTGCATAGAACTTTATTTATGACAAATATTATACTGTAAAATTAATGTTAAAATGTACTTAGTAGTTCTTCTCACTAAACTCAAGAACTTGACCATGATATTCATTTGCTTCAAACTGATTTAAGAATTGGTAGCTACAGTCATAAAAATTAGCACCTGATTTCTAAGTCATGATAGGAATTCCAGTATCAACGATATTAGAAAATTCCGCCCTGTTACATGAAGCATGGTTATGCTTTTAATAAAACTTCCTTTCTTGGTTTTTAAAGGATCTAAATACACCTTTAAGACAGTTACAATATTCCCATTTTTTTGTTAAAGTCAAATCTTGAACAGTGAAATATTGCTAGAAATGCCTTTAAAATAATGTTTTTTAAAGAAATTATGACAAAAATCCTTGAAATAATTCTGACTTACTCTGGAATGAGGGTATTTTAGATGCTTAAGGTGAACTTACGTATTAAACACCATGGCATCATTTTCATAAGTGACAGCCAGACCCTAAAATTAAGAAGAAAAATACAATCAGAATTTAACATATTATCATTGATTCAGAAAATTACTTCTGAAAAAACAATGGATGTACTCTTATTACTTGAGAAGAGAAAAATAAAGAATACTAAGGCTGGAGTTTTCCAAGTGTTCTTGGGTTACCAGTCCATAAATCATGCAATATTACCTGTATTCATAACTTGTATGCAACCACAAAAAGTAGGAGAAATTTATGACAATGTGCAGTCCTTGATCTTTGTAACAATACAATTCAAAGAATGGCACATCCGAATTACAGGAGCATTATAAAGTCCAAGTTATGTCAGCTCATACAAATGAAGACCAGCAAGTTATTTAACATGACTTTACTTTAAAATTACTTTAGCAATCACGATTTCCATGTAAAAATCTCCTATGGATGACATCAAATTAGTAAACATGTCCTTTCAAGTTTTCCATTGGTGTTTGTGGCCAAAGGTATGTTCCTAATGGATGTTAATTACTACTATGAGATAGGTGGTGATTCTTAGAACCTATAATTTCTGAGAAGTTATTTGCATTCAGTATTAAATTATATGCTTAGTCTCCCATCTACTTTAGTTGTCTTATTCAAATAACTTCCTGTCACTTAGACTATGTTCAGGTTATTCCAGAATACTGCCTAAATAACTGATATAACAGCTCCAATTTATGGTCCCCTATTTCAATCTCACTACTTGTTCTATATATTTTGAGAAAATAACTTCAATTTTGCTCTTGTGACTTTTTGCATTCCTTATGCCTAACTCTGTACAAACAATATATTTAGTAGTGAGTGAAGGCATAGCTTGTTCATCCAAAACTCCAATCAAATAAATAAGCTCTACACAAACCTTCAATCCTGTCACCAACCCTCCCCCATTAACACATTACATACCAGGGTATATAAACGATCTAACTCTCTGTTCCCGTGAACTTTTAAAGCAGTTTCTGATATTACATTGTTTCAGTAAAAATGTCTCAACTTACCTAAAAATTGACTTTTTTTAATTGAACTTTGAAAGTAATGCAAGAAATCTTATTAAGTCGTGAAAGGCTAATGAAAAATGATAAAAGATGTAATAAAAAAAATTTGCCAATCCACAAAAAATTTATTTTTTACCACGACTGGTTTAGACACTTTTGAGTGTGTCAGTGTCAAAACCAATTGCGGTAATTTTTTTGGAACGGCAAAGTTTTTTTTGTTATATCCATTATCATCATGAAAGAGTTTCACTGACACCTGCTACGACCACTAATGAAAAATTACTACCAAATACATAAAGTTAGTTAATGTTTAAAGTGAACGAGAATTCTCTTCTCTATTCAGAATGCATATGATGGAAATTGTGGGAATGCTCGCTGTCCTTACAGAACATGTTATAAAGCAGATGCAATAACAGACACCCCATTCTTGAACAACCCCATAACTAAAAGTGCCCATCTGTAACAGATACCCTTACTTATTCTTTTTGGAAAGTATAAGTTTCTATTACATCCCCTATCCCTCTAATCCACAACCATATTCTAATACTCCCAATAACTTCTCCCACTTTTTCTATCAGTTTCTTGAAATTCACTAAATACTTGAAAAAGTCCTGATTATATCCTATGTTCCCCTCTATCAAGTGCATAAAATGTACTTTTTCCATTCATAAAACTGACAGACCCTCACCTATGTACTCAATGACCTTTATTAGTATGGATGATTCTCAGTACTACCTCACCTGACAGTAAACGTTTGGTCCTGAAGTCTTCATTTATGGTTATATTTGTCCCTCTTCAACGTGGAAGTGAAAACAAGGACCATGCCAACCCACTTCCTTAAGTTCCCTGGGAACTACCTCATCCTGGGACGAAGAACTGTTCCAGGCAACGGGCATTCCCTTGGTTCAAAGGTGTAGGAGAGGTAGCATGTGAGTACCCTTGATGGATACTCTTAGAATGCTTTATTTATTTTCAATCACCCACAAATAGGCCAATTACAGAGGGCACTATAAGTTTTTTAATACCACGGATAAAATACACACATCCATGCCCTAGGTGGAGATTGAAAAATCCACCTCGTCGTGATTCGAACCTGCAACCTCCGGGTTGGCAGACGAGGGCGTTACCCTACCGCCACCAAGACCAACTAAGGAATCCAGCAAAAAAGAGAATGAAGGAGGGGGAAGCTCAGCCATCTGACCACTAGAAGGGGAGGGCGTAAAGACTACATTGTCTTATCATATCTTTTAGACTTTTGAGATTAAGATAAACCTCTCTGAAATGTCCTCCACAGGAAAAACAGAAAACAATGTTTATGGAGGAAGCCACTGAATGAGAAATAAAAGGTGTGCATTAAAAAAAAACGTTTACTTGCATTTCAATGAAAATGAACTTTCCTAGTTTTTCTCATCAATCCCTTCCCTCTCTCAGCAGTGCAACTCCTCTTCTCCTCCAGATTAATCCAACTCTTCTTTTCTCTCCACTAATTTTCAAAAGATACTCGTATCAAAAAGAAAACATCATTCTTGAGTATAAGCAGCAAGCAGTTAAAAACTAATCTAAGTTCAAGCTGTACTTAAATCTTGAACTTTCATTAGTTTTGTCCACAATTCATAGTTTTCATAATTAAATATCCCATAAGAAATACAGCAAATAGAGGCATTTGATTTAAGTGAGTTCATAGGTGTAATTGGCACTTAGTACCAAATGCATCTATGTTAAGGCCCTCAAGACTCATACCATTCTTTAATACAATGCCTCAATCTTAGGAGAAAATGTTAAGATCTCCCTGTCATTTAGGTTACAGCCGTCATGCAGTGCTTCACAAAATTCTTCCTTTGCTTTTTAACATCGTTTCTTTCTGCGGGATGGGTAACCTGGAAGCATTTACCACAACAAGAATGATAGCCAGATTGACTTGGAAAGAAAATTCATGCATTTCCATAAATCTGATGAGAGACAGATGCACACCTGGACTCCATGGGACCTCAACTTCAGTAAGGATAGTTGGGTTACAAATGAAGCAGGGTGGATAGATGTTCGCTACGTGTAAGACTAGGTAATTAATTTCAGAAGTAAATCATTAAGAAATGTTGGTTTCTGGACATGGAAGAAATTGCCCTGAAAAGCCACTGAAAAGAGTGGACCATTACAATCTATAAGAAAAATATATCCAGCTCCTCTAAAGTCGATTAAGGAGAAGCCACTGATTAGAGGTGGCCCTAGAGTCAAGTCTTATTTTTGTTAACTACTAAATAATTTATCTCAGTTATATTGCCGAATCACACCCAACAATTGGGATTTAGGGTTCTTAAACCTAGGCCTTTCATCACACTACCCACTTGAGCTGAAAAACTCGATAGATACAAGATTTTGGGCATCCAATTCTTCCACCTTACATGAACTTAATTTCATACTTATATCACATCTAAAGGTTTCCCTTGAGGACATTTTACACAAGGCACAATACACTGTGTGTATGAAGACGAATTCAGATTCACTGCATTTCTGTTATAAATAGAAAGTTCTTAAAATCAAAATGCCCATGAAAATTTAACCTGTAATAATAAGGAGAATTTCTTTAACCAAATTGTCTGTAACCGTATTTGATTTGTCAAATGAATTTAACTTGCTTTCATTGAACACAAGTGGCTCTTATTGTAGTAATCATCTCCGAAGAATATCAGATATTAGCAATTCCACATAATAAACAAAGATGTAGAATACATACACTAAAATCGAGGATCATATAACTAGTGGATTAGAACTGGATGATGACTCACCTTTCTCCCAAGTGGTATCCAGAATTGGCAAGTACTTTTCAGTAATTCAAATTATTGTTATCGGAGGTAAACAAAAATCAGTACCAGTACCATGAGATGCTCCATAGGTTCCTGCAGCAGGATGCTGATGAAAACATTTTTTCTTCTATTACACTAAGTATGTTGTCTGATGAAGACAATTTCCACCTCTTGTCTTGGGGTGTCTTTTGGTTTAAATCCCTGATGACATAAAGACACCCCCAATGGGTGAAACTGTCTTTTTACAAGCCAACTTACATCATGCAACTGGAGAAGAATGTTTTAATCAGTATGATGAGGTTCATAAAACATTAATCAAGGAAATAATGTCATTCCCTGGAATTCAACTATCACAGTAATGAGTAGAAAAATGAATTTAAGAGGAACAGGTAGTTCTGAAACGAGGAAGTCCATTATCATGACAGTTTATCTCATGCTTCGATCTTTTGCTAAAATGTGAACATTGAAATTACCAAATTCCAGTTGTGCCAACTGCTGCTGACTAGGTACACACTGACCCTTTCCAGCCAGTATACTACCCTTGAAAACAACTGCCGTTCTGGAAAGTTTGACAAGATTCTTTAAAGATCTCCATACAGAGCTCGTTTTTGGGAGAGGCCGAAGTAAATAATCTCCCAGGCATATGATACTTCCCGCTTAGCCCCTACCCAACAGGATGTCAGACACTTTCCTCAGCAACTGGGCAGAGGTAACCACTATCCTCAGCCACATTTGCAGACCCACTCTTGGGCATGTGTCCATGGTCAAATTTATTCATTCAGTAGTTTTGAAAATCATTTTTTATGGCAAAATCCACAAATATAAGAAAATAATTGTGATTTTCTGTGAATATAACATTTTTAAACAATATTCTACAATTGGTCTTAACAAAGATTTGTATTGGTCTCCTTATTGCACTTCACACAAAAACAATTGTTAAAAATAATGGTTTAAATTAATTTGAAATGGCAAAATCTCAGCAAAATGCATTGAATTCATTAGAGCTAATATCTTTTGAGTTTACAAAAACTGCCTTCAAACAAAAAGTCGACCATGTACACACGTAATGAAAGGTGCTGCCAAAGCAACCAATGGTCCTGTTAAATCCTGCATCAGTAACTAAGAAAAGGGATTGATGCCCATCTACTGTTATAACTGTGAGCATTCGAATCTCACAGCTGATGGAAGTAACCATCCTTTGTAGCCATAAGATGATATTTGCATGATGGGAATATCCATGGGATGATATCTGCACAACAAAAATATATGTATGTCCTTTGTAGTGACAGGCAGCACCCACATGCTTAACATGACATGCTTCATATAAATTTTTGCAATGGAAAAATTATGTTTTCATTATGTATGACCTTGAATGAATGAAGTTTTACCAGAATTTGTAGTATATGGCCATCACTACCTGGACACAATGGGGTAGAACAACAGTGCATAATTCCTCAAAATTACCTACACAACTTTATTTAAACATCTTGAAAACAGTAAACTTTCCATAAGACCAACAGAAAGCAATAACTATAGCACAATTTCCAACTCTTTCCACATTGTCATTACTATTAATCTTCAGTAAATTAACTATGGTCAATAGCTGTTGGGGCTTCAAGTCACAAAGAAAAATTGAAACTACATCAACAAATGAAGTAACCTCAACATTAGAACATGCTAATTCCAGGTCACCCTGTCTCCTAAGGTCACGGGAAGCCACCCCCCACACAAGACCCATCAGAAGCGGATGAAGCCACCACAGAGAAGACTGCAAATGAGGAGATGGTGAAAGATGTGTTGCGTTCAGCTGACTTCCCATTAAGTTTGTGTCACAGATATTGTGTTTTGAAGTGTTGTGTGCATTTTTTTCCTGGTTGTCCCGGGTTTCAGTGTATCTTCTGTACATTGGCCTGGGGGTCATGAATGACTGTAGCAGTTATATAAAATAGAAATGTAAAGCAGTATTTTACATGTTATTTTTGTATTATAACTGTGTGGTGGTTTTTTCATTGCGTCAATGTGCTATGTGATTCCATGTGAGCCCCAAGCACCAGAGTGATCAGAGTAATTCATAAGAATGATGAGAGATAATTGCAGTACTGAATAAGACAGTGGCCACTTATCATTTTGAATAGCAAATATTTTGAAGGATGGCTGTAACAACCAATTCAGTTCAGGGGTTTAGTTGGTAATACATTAAGGTTATATTTCCTAGATTTTAAGTAGTAGGATGTAGTTTCATTGGGATTTCCCATTTTTTTCCATTCTTCTGCTTCTCATCATATTTAAAACAATGGAGAAGATTGATTCACGTATCAACCAGGTTATGTAAAGTGATTATACTTTACCTTATTAACCCTTTGAGTGCCACCGATTTTTTGCTGGGTACTCCCAAAGTGCCATGGGTATTTTGCTAATTTTGTAGGACTTTATTCAAAACTTCATTATTTGTTTACTTTTTACTAGTTTTACATGATTTCTTTTGCATTTGAAAGTAAATACTT
>WURS02010316.1:0-12389 GCA_011762765.2 Rhinocypha anisoptera | reverse complement strand
TTTTCTACACCCCCCGCCCCCAAATGCACCACCACCGGCGCTCCGGCAGCGGGCAATTCAATGTAACGCCCGCTAGACACTCCGGAGAGACCGTGCACGCACGCGGAGAAGAAGACGAAAAAAAGAGTGACGCCGATAAAAGGAAGCGACGCCTTCTCACGGGAAAAGAGTGCAATAAAGTGAGGGAAAAAGGGGATATGGGAGGTGGAACTCCTCGACGACGTCTGTTTCTCCTGGGGGGGAGGGGGGGGGGGGGGTGAGGTGAGGGGGAGTGGTGAGCGGGAGGGAGAAATTCTGAGGACGAACAGCGTTACTCCTCCTCTCCGAATCCCTGTGCAAAATGTTTGTTGTGTGGCCGGAGGCGCGCTTTCGGTTTTGCATCTTCACGCGAACGCATATTTTTTCTTCACCCGCCATCGGCAGTGGGAGCAAACATTGGGGGAGCTGAGCTTGCTATATTCCAGTGTCGGCTCGGCTCTTTCTTCTATAAGCATGGTGCAATATATCCCCATGCAATATTGGGCTTTTCCCTCCCAGACGAAGAGTTCTGGAGATGTGGTGTATCCGGATCTAGGCTCAGTTGGCTGCCTCGAATCCGTTAAATCAACAAGCTTTATTCAATTTTCTCAGTGTATATGATACCGATTTCCAGGAGGCTTTAGGTTGTGACAAGATAAGTCACACTAAGTTCTCACTTATAGTTACAGATTCTTGTCAGTCATCGATGTTTTTAGAATCATTCATCAATTCCCTAATCAAGTAAGTAAAAAAACCAAGTAAAGTGGGGTGGTTAAGATTTCGCTAGAAAGAGGAATAGGACGCTACTAAGTACCAGATTGTTTCATTTAAATTGTTCGTGATACGATAATTATTAGAAAACGATCCGTCTGACCATATGTCAATTTATCAGAATCCAGGTAGTTTTTTAAACGGGGTTTTCAGTTAAAACGTCATAATTTATAGCAAAATTTACTTTGAACGACTTACATTCAGTACTTTTCTACTATTTTTTTTGTTCATTTTTCCCTGAAACTTGGAAAAAATTCGTTAGTGTTTGAGTTTTGGAAAAATTTTAATCGTATAAGTGAATGTCTCTCAACATTTTAAGAATTTCCCCCCTTTAGATTTTCTCTTAGGATCAAGTTAACTACTACTGGGAAATGTGCTATAAGTTTATAGAAAACAATACTTAGTGCTTATAAATATTTGAATTTGTCTAACTAAACCGATCTTCCACAAATCTAGTCTGCTTCAACAGTTGTTTTAACTATTTCCGCTGCATTGGAGCTACATATTTCAGACACAACTGGCCTTTATCTTTCTTGTCACCTCCTAGGTCTTCCGCACCTTTATTTCGTATCTAGTTAATAGAAAGACATCCAAAGGTCTCCTTTCCTTTCCATTGCTACTCTAAAAATTCTAATACCTCTCTGCTCCTGTTACATCCAAATTGGTCCAATAAGTCATTTTCCTCTTCTCCAAGTTTCTGTTGATAAGCTTAGCACGCTACATTCTTTTCCGCATACGAAGTTAAATTTTTGCTCATATAGTACTTTCTATATTCTTTTTCTTTATTCACTTTCGGATTACACATATAATTTAGACCATCATATCCCTTAACTCATCTCCTATGTTGTGCCGAAAATCTCCTTCATTAGGCCCTAAACAAATGAATAATTTGAGAGAGATCTCAGCTTTTTTAAATTTCATTTTTGCGCTAATTTTTCCCACTTCTTTTTATCGTCCAGTGTGGACGATAAAAATTACTTTGAGCTATCCTCTGTTTAGGATTTCACAAAAAACAGCGTCTGGCTTCCATTTGCGGTATTAATTAGGTTGTGAGTTTGACGGATGTTCGGTTTTTATATTCCTAGGTGGATTCGGAAGGAGATGGGAGGTGGGGATTTTGAAATTTTGTCCAAGTACTGTTTTCCTTGATCTCTGTAGAAATTTATTTAATTTTTATATTGAAATGCACGACAATAGGATTTTTTCATTGAAAAAACTCGGGAGTAACTCAAAAGCATATGTATTCTCAAAATACCGAAGACTATAGTTTAAACATGTTTATATCTAGTTTCGCTGCAAGCATGTTCTCTCCAACCGTTCTCTTTTCCGATTTATACAGGAGTGCACTTTCCTGGATTTATTTCTTCGGGAACAATTAGTCCTTCCATCAGCCTTCCTTTCGCTGTCTTGATTTACATCTGTTGTTTACTATTTAATTTTAGGTAAATTCTTATTCCTTTATATTCCTTATTTAGTTCTATTCTTTCATCCTGTAGGAGACTCTACACTTTATCTCCGCCGTCCGTCCCTATATACTTGCTTAGTAGACTGGTACCAAATCAGCCTCCTCCTCGCATAATTTTTCCTCTCGAGTAAATTGCAGTTCATAACCTCTTATATAAACTATGTTCCCTTCCTATAATCTGTGCGGTGTTCCTAAATCTCTGCTGAGTATTCGGTAAACGAAATAGGTAATTCAATACTTTCTTTTTCTTAGTCATACATAGTCATATATAATATAATTTCATAAGAAGTCAGTAGATAGTTCCTTAATTTTGTTTTTTTGTAGAAAATAGTGCTTTAATAACTGGGTTTTTAAAAAAATTATGCATTGAAATAGATTGGAGTTACTTAGAAGTGATATTTGCTCGCCATTTGCCAACATTATCATATCAATTTCTTTAAACTCCAGGGGAATAATATCAATTTCTTTAAACTCCTGCGTGAGTCATGATTTGAGAAGTAATCTTGTAAATGCTCACTTGCAAACCTAAAAATATTTGGGTCCAATTTGGTTCGGAGTATATTTTCGATGTTGCCTAATCTTTTATATGTGTGGGACATTATTATGGCCCTAACGGCGGCGTACACCACTTACCTAGTGTGGACTCCTCAGTGCGAGTTACTTAACCTATCCTTTTTATTATGATCAGGATGCTTTTAGACTACTCTCAACTTTGTGGGCGGGAATAGAATTAGCCTCGAATAAATACATAAATAAGCAGGGTTTTCTGGGTTAACCTTGTTTTATTTTTAACGTGACGCTAGCTAAAAGCCCTTTATCATCCCTCCCTCGCCTCCTCCTTTCCAAAGAGAAATACTTTGAGATTTATGCGACCCACAGTTCGTGTGCATTCCTCTAATTTCTGAGTTCCCCAACATGTCATGCGGAATTTCTCCGCCAACTTGGGGGAAGGGAGAGTTTCTTCCGGATTCCCGGCACGACTTCCAGAATCTTCCTTTCTTGCTCGAGGAATAAATATGCCTTTGGTTCGAACTACTGCCTCGTTTCCCTAAAGTTTGGCAACCCGAATAGTCACATTCAGCTCGTTATTCTATTGTTTTTTTTTGCGGATGGACCTTTTCGGTGTAGAAGACACTCCGTTAGGCAGGAGGTAAGAGGGTAGCGTTTCCTTATGTGATTTTGTTTCTTCAGTTACAGTACTGGATTCAGAAAACTTTTGCTTCCACCACGAAAAATATTCCCATAGATTTCTTTCCGCAGTTATCCCTGCTCGAATATTAATGTAAGAAAAACTTATATGGAATGCTTAGAGTACTCTCGGGTCCACACTTGGTAGTAAATCATTTGCCTAGACTGTGTGGTATACATTCTGTCCAAATTATTCTGTCTTCTTTCTCGGATTTATTTAAAAAACAGACTCGCTGGTTGTATCAGTTTATTTTGAGCATTCTCATTCATTGTATCTGTATACTAATAATTTCAGGTATTTACTGGGTAATAGGATATGGTTTCTTCCCTGCATGCATGCGTATGCATTATTCGATCGGAAACTAGACATATTTTATGCATTTCTAAATGCATTGTTCAATAAAAATAAAATTAAATCACTTTTCAACAAAATCTTAATTAATGTACGACACATGATTCAACTTCATTGAGTACATCATCAGGTACAACGCACGTTATCGGAGAAATTTCAAGATATAGGTACTGACGAAATATGCATGGGGAGGGGAAAAATGGCGTAAAGGGCGTTGGAGGAAATTCCCTCCCATTCCCATCAACATTTTGTTCGTATTGCACCTATACTTGAAATTTCACTGTTTAACTTTGCTCGTAACTTATGTTGTGCTCATCTGGTAAACTTATTAAGTCATTGTGGAAACGTGCTACGATTTTTATTAGTTATAGAACTTTTAATTATATTAAGACTAAAACCGCAGAACTTATTTAATGTATTCGAGAGAAAATTCTAGAAATCCTATGACCTGATCGGAATATAAAAAAAAATCTAATGGGACAGAATTTTTGGACTTTCTTTTTAATGAATAGGAAAATAACCTCTTTGAAACCACCGGAGAGGACAAAATCTTAATCGAAGAAGGTCTTTGTTGATTCTGTGAAACCCAGAAAAATCATTTTTATGTGAAATCTCAAAATTGCTCACCCCCGTGGTACTGACGCAATAGGTTTTACATGGGTCTATCTGACAGGTTCCTTCAAAAATTGAAATTGAAAATTCTACTGTAAAATTACTTACGAGATACGCTTTATTGAAAACAGGGAGCACAGCATCCCTCGTAGAATAGGAAAAAAAAGTTCTTCTACTACATTAGAGTGCAATGAAAATTTGATACCATGCCTGAAGCATACTCAATGGATGGGGAAATTCGGAGCTGGGAAGTCTGCTCTACAATACTTACCGATGTTTAATTGTGTATAAGTGGTAATTCATAATTATCTGCTCGGTTTTGAAGGTATATTACTTAATATCTATAGCAGAAAGGTGCATTTAAATGAAGCATATCATGATATTAGGAATCTCTCCGAATATTGAAAGTACATGTTCTCGATATGTTCACCCATTGGTTATAAGACGGACATCCATTCTGATTGTGGAATTGGCCGCAGCTGAAGCCTATCCAGGTAGATATATGGCCTTCTATAATATTCAATAATATACCTCCAAAACCCCACAGATAATTATGAATCATCCTGTATGATACACGAGAATAAAAGAACTTTACGAACCACCAGGAAAAAAATATATATATACATTTTGACCAGCTTCACTGTACTGTAGGATCTTCAGGAATCTGTAGCATATGTAAACAAATTATACTCAATATGACTAGGCAGTCAACAAGGATTCAGACGGACACAATATATGACTGGTAAAATAATAAAAGTAATTTCCTCTATGTCTATTCTTTATTTGCCATTTGTCTATCTCAAAAATGGTAATTTATCTGTGTAAGTAATAGTTATTACATAATATTATTATTGTGAAAATTAGAAACACTGCAAGTTTTACATTTTACCTGGATTTAAGACATTTGGCTGCCTATTATAGTGAACCTCGTAAATAAAATATGAGAAATATGAATAAAATGGACCAAGGTTGGTATCACGAGAATGAATTCGGTTCCCAATACAATTTTCATCCATATTCCACATTTAAGGACAGAATTTCTCTCACGAAGGATCAGCGTAATGCTTCAACGATAGCGCATACCACATCTTTACTAAATATTTGACATTTAAGAATGAGGAAATTTATCCTTTGCCTTTCCGGATCTTGCTGGTGATGTGATGAAATTTTTCGGTATTACGCAGAAGACGGACCATTCTTTTTTGCCGTTTCATGTTTTTAAACACTCTCAAAATAAAACGGAAGGTTTCTATAAGTTCAGATATTTTTCTGATCGCCTCGATTTTGGAACTTCATGGGTCAGAGTTCTGAGAGTAAGCCACCAACCACCGACTCGTGATGGAAGACGAGCCTCGAAAAATATTTGGTGCAAAAATTGCTCGCTAAACGGACACAAATAACGTGCAAAAAAAGTGCGATGGTAGATTTACCCGCACAACACGGCCCGAACCATCGTCCCCTCCCCTGTCCACCCGTGCCCACCCACGTCCCCCTCCCTATCCTCCCGGCGATCCGCCCGGGAATTGGTGACACCCTCCCCCCCTCCGATCGGAAACTTTCTTCCTTCCGATGAAAGAATCAAATCATCGGCACCCGACACTCTCGGTGCGTTCTCCACTCCCCCGCCAGCTCCCGCAACTTTCCGCCTCCCCCGCATGCCTCCCCTCTCATCCGACGCGCCCCCACCTGCCTCTCTCCCCCCCGGCGCCCACCCACAGCAGCGGTGCACCCACTGCCCCCACACACCCCCGCATTATTCCGCGTCTCGCGGGAATCGAACGGGACATCGATCGCCGCCGCCGCCTGGCAGCAGTCGGTGCTAACGGCGGAAAGTAATGGGGCGGGGGGAGGAGAAAAATCCCCCATGAGTCACCACTTCGATGCGTTCCACGTTCGATGATCGACTCACCGGGCGATTTGAAAGGGATTTTGGGTTGAGGGGTAATGAGGATGGAGGGGGATAATTTTCCCTCAAGTCGTTTGCCATTTCGAAATTCGTTCATTCGCTGTCTTCTGTCGTCAATTCGTACATCTATTCGTGCATTTAAGTCGTTTGCCATTTCAAAATTTGTCATTCATTGGCTTCATTCGTTCCCTCAATCCGTTTGCCATTTCAAAATTCGTTAATTACAAAACTCAATGCCCTCTGAGGAGGACGGTGACGAGGAGTTTACCTGTTTAACGTCCGTCACGAAATACCCTCACAACTAGGAGGAGGATCCGGGAGAAGTTCTCATGCAGCAGGCGCCAAGGGAAAAACACCAAACGAAAAATTATTTCAAAATTTTATCATGATCTGCCTTCCCTTATTGAATGCCGTAATGTGCTATGCCTTTACCTATGCTATTTATTTACGCACGATCTCCGTTATGCATTCGTCTCGATATGTAATCGAGGACACTATGGGTTGAATATGCTCTAAGGTTGAACCCATGCTCATGCACAAAATAACGATATACTCTGGCAAGAGGGGGAACTTCATTTACACCAGCGTCTAAAATATTAAAATTGTTGAAAAGTTTTCCAAAAGGGGAGGACCTCTTAGGGGGAGGTAGGAGAACACGGGTATCCGGGGGCTAGACCATTTCGTTGCCGTTAAGTTTTCACGTCTGTTTCGAGAGGAATTTAGCGATGAAGACAGATTTCGACACCCAAGAAACGGACTGCGGACGGAAGAACTAACGCACGTTTATTGCTTAGGCCTTGAATGTGGAATCTCGCGATACATGATTTGAGAAACTTCGTATTCCAGAGAGGAGATTGAGTGTGAATTGGACGCCTGTAAGTGGTGGGCATGGTTGAGGATGGAATCAACACCCTGACGGCAGAAGGATTCAAGCGATGATGCTGTTTTGATATTTAATTATTTATTGCAACTCAAATCTCGCTTGTATGTCCATAATTTCCAATGGACAGCCACTACTTAATAATGGAGGATATTCAACTTTCAAAGTAGTCGGCCTTGAATTAGAAGAGTGTAAACAAGTAATGTTGGATAGTCTGTGATTAAAGAACAAGTTGCGGAGGAAATTCCAAGAAAACAGAAAAGGAGGTTGATTGAGGCTTGTTAGGATGTGGGAAGCATAACTCAATTAAGAAGAACTTAGTCAAACAGGGAAAAGGTAGCAGGGTCGGGGTGTTTGACTGAATGAAGGAGGGAATAATGTGGGGATGGATAAAGAAATAATGTTTGGCAGTATTTGTGTGCGTATTGCAAAAGTAAATTAATATAATTGGCTTCACTTCGTGGAAGAGGTGAATGTTCACTTTCACAAGCGAAATAAATTTACGATTGTACTCTTATAAAGGTCTGTGGAAAAGTGAGATCGTCCTTCTTTTCTTGAGAAAAATGGTCTGTGATCGATACCAGAAGCCGTTCAATATCCCCATATAAACCTAAAAATCTAGCCGTACATATGTATAAACTAGACAGACCTACCCTACTACCGGTGGAAATTATTTTCCTCTTGAGATTTCACAAGAGTCTGTGAGTCACAAGCTGGACTCGAGGAAATGGGCCATCAAGGAATCCTTGGTCTTAACTCACGAGGTAAACTCCTCAGTGCCAAAATTGACGCTCTGATACAATCGTTTTGGCCTTGCGCATGATATTTGTGGTAATCAAGATGATAAGGTAATATATTATTAATAAAACAAAAATTTCAGAGTATTTTAATATATATAATCATTTGTTCGTATATATTTAATGCATTGGCTGTAATTCACCGGTTGTATCTTAGTTCAACAAGATTTTCTGGTCTTGAGGTAGGAATTTAACTGAACTAGCCAACTTTTACCTCAATCAGGGGTTCTCTCAACCTTTTCCCAAGGCGCATGCCGCCTACACCGAAAAGAAAAAAACTTCATGCCACCGAGGATAATATATTTATCAAGAGATTCTCTTCGTTATCATGTTTTCAAGTTACTTTTATTCTGAATGTAATATTTTGTTTTTCATCATTTTCTTATGAAGTAAAAAGATCATTAAACCTGTAATTCACATGCCACCAAATATTTTTTCAAGCAACATAAATTTTACTTGTATCACCGGTCCTTTTACCGCGTATATTTTATACCGTGTACCTTTTGTAACAGCGTCTTTCCCGATGTTATATTATAGGTGTAGCTAGTTAATATTTCCCCGATGATAAAATGTTTCTTTTAAGACCTGGCATTCCTCCTTTCATTCGTGCATTCTTCTGAAACGCCACAATTGGAATATTAATCCTTTGGACGAGAATTGGAAACCGTCTGTTCCCGGAGGTGTTCATGTCAAAGTTGTCCCTGGAAACTGAGCGTGGCTACTTTATTTCTCAATACTTCCAATTTCGCTAAATTGTGACCAAGCATTACCCAACGCTTGATGACGTCCTCGCTATAGCACCTATTAAGAACTATTCTTTGCGTGTTAAAGTTAGCATAACGTTGCGTGTTAAAGTCACAATAACGATTTTTGAGAATCAGCCCAATCCTTAAATGAAAGCACCGAGTCTTAAACTACTCGTGAATGAATCAAAACATTTAAAAAGATATGCATGTAAAATTTTAATGCATACATACGTTTTTTATACACTTACGAGTAGATTTCGTACATTCCCTTCTTTGACGTGACGATGATACTTTGGTCATTCATGAGATTTAATCAAAATAATGCCACACATCTGTACGCGTTGTCTTGGATACCTTCTCAAAATCAGTACTTCTCGACTTTCATGCATTTCGTCTCAAGTTTCACCCTCAGAGATACAAGAATCACCAAGGTAGTGAGAAAATTTCAGTTATTCTTTAATCGACATTTATAGTATTTTCTATATGTATGTGCATGATAGATATAACCGTATCAACATTAACTATACAATAAAATATGGTATATGTGAATGAATGTAACACTTTTATAAGGTCTTATCAAATGTCGTCTCTCATCGAAAAAAGAGAGATAATTCATAACAATTTCATAGCAGCATTAATCAATATTGCCGGCCGGGTCAGCCTGGGGTAGAGTGCTTGCCGGCTGAACCAAAGATTGCGGGTTCGAATCCCGCTCAGGGCATGGGTGTTGTGTTTGTCCAAGTTGATGTTTTCTATTATTTGAAAATGATTGAAATTACCATAGCCGTCGAAGCACCCTATAAATAAAAAAGAAATAATCAATATTTAAGTGAAGAAAATTGTTTAGAATTTCATTAAATAATGATAAATGTAGAGTTTTTCTATTGAAGAGTAAATCTTGGTTCAATGCAAGTAATTACAAATAGAAATAAGTATTGATATCAACTGAAGATGATTTATTTCTTTCGTGTGAAAACATCGCATTGCAGTTTCTCTGGGTAGTAGCCTTTAAGATCTTACTATTGAAAGACGTCTCGTGACCTCTGGGAAACTGGTTTAGACGAACTTCTGTAGAACTGTTTTTTATTTGTTACTCTTTCTTTCTCCAAGGTGTAAATTATGAAAGTGACATCTCAATTTGCTTTGTTCAATCTTTCTTTTTCCTGGCTGAGTTATTATAATAGAATGGATTGAACATAGGTTACGTATGAAACCTCCGGTAACTTGAGAAGCTCTTGTATACGTTGGAATGGGTAGCAATTTAGTTGGCATTTTGGCATGTTTTTTTTTTTAAATAACAACTATTGTGAAGAAATTTTGTCAATTTTCACTCCACTACTATAAAAAGTCTTTTATTTGCAAATCGGTTACATATGCAATCCGATGTCACAATCGAAATACTTCTGCTTTGCTTTCCATTATTGACTAGACTCCTGTTGAGGTTGTTGATGAGTGGCCTCGGCAGGGCGACGATGCGAAAATTTTCGCATTTGTATTCTCTCCTCCTTCGAGAAATAGTCACTATTTTGTCCTTATGGAAATCCATAGGAATTTCCCCGGTTATTATATGCCGCCATTCAGATTAATTTACCCTCTCTCGCATTTCATATTCGCTCCCATGAAATTATTTACCTGCGTCCCTCAAGCATTTTATCAAATTCTGCCTTCAATGTATACTCTTTACCGAATTCCTCAGCCTCCCAATGCTTACTGATACACGCTGTGTTCTGTACTGCGTATGTATGCGCTATGTACGGATTTTCCTTTAAAGCAATTTACATGTTCTATTATACTATTCTGTAAGCCTTTCTTCTTTTTTTCTGTGAAAACTCGTAATTATTACTTTGAACCGAGCTAGGAATTTTCTGACTGCGTTCAAGCTTCCTAGAGTTTTCAGTTTTCTCCACGTCCCTTTCCGTCAGTCGTTGCCAGCCCCATGAGCCTCTTCTGCTTCCTCATTATCGCAGCCTGTTGAAGGGACGTGGACCCGTACCACTGGCGACAAGATCCATTATTCTTCAGGTTTCGTCTTTTGATTCCACCGCAGGAGAGGTTGTTCCCCAAATATGACGGCACTTTTATGGGGCAATATCCCTTCTCCTGCCTTTCCGTCCGCAAATGTTTGTAGCCATGACTGAGGTTTACGTTTCAAAAGTCTTATTATTTCGGTGGTTTCATTTTTATGCTCCAAGAAATCTAATTTCACTCCGGATATTTACTCTCTCAGGATGTTTGGTCCTCCTCAATTATGAAGTGACTCCACATTCCACATTCTGATCATAAAATCTTTAACTTCCTTGGGTTATTCTCCTCCTCCTGTGTAAATCGATGGCCGCGGATCTGAAGTGGGGACTGGTCTACTTCCTAATATTTTGCTTCTTATTTTCCACAATTTTAATACAAATTCGATGGTGAAGAAGGAATTAGTGTGTGTCGATTCTCTCCACGATGGTTATATAGAACACCCCCGCTGTCTTCTATCTTCGAGGTGCATTCAAGTTATAAGATCTTCGATTTTTTTTCTAACTAATTATTCACCTTAAAAACACTGAAACTTGTGTTACTTCTCGACGTAATCTCCCTGCAGCCGTACACATTTTTTGAAAATCTCTCTAATTGTTATGTTAAATTCAGGATTAAACATCTAATATGAAAAAGCGAAAGTTCTAGGAGGGGTGAATAGGTTGTTTACAAAAATTTATCAGCAAAATGGTCAATAAAGGACACACTTTTAAAAAATCTATAATTGTTCTAGAGCATCAAGTCTCGATCCTTTATTTTCAATGTGTAGAATAACTGGTGTCATTGAAGAGACGGCTCTCCCCAGTCCTCGTGTCGATGGGCCAACATGGCAACGCCCGAGGATCCTCGTGACCTCACCAGGACCTTCTCCCGCCCCATGACCTTTGAAGGCGCGAGAGATGTCACGCACGCGGTCCAAAAGCTTTCGCGTCCTGTCCTCCCTCTCCAAGATGACTCTCCCCCGCGTTAGGTCACGTCGATATTTATTGCAGTGATGCAGCATTCATCACTTTCCAAAAGGCAGCATGACAGAACGAAAAGGATAAATCCTCTGCCGTCATTTCGGTTATTAGTCATCGGCGAACGCATCGTCACGTGCGTGTCGAAGTGAAAAATGATTTGGACGCGTCACGCGCTCACGTATTTCAAGAGCGATGCGTGCTCATCCACGTGCACGCGCACATGCTCGCGAGAGAAAACTTTCCAAGTATTTAACGTCGCTGGCCTCCTTAATGATTGGTAAATTATGTCTTAAGTGGACGAATCATCAGCAGCACTCCTGTTATCACTTTTTGGCCATTGGTATCGTTTCATACGAGAATGCACCTGTGTAATCATCGCGGATCTATCTCCCTCCTCTCCCCCTCTTCCGCCCCCCCCCCTTAATAGTGATCTCATCAAAAGTATCGCCGTCGTCCGACCCTTGAAAAACTTCTCCTCGAAGGACCTCTTTCCCACGAGAAATGTTCCGTAAGGAAGGATGAAGATGCCCCGCTCCCCTCGCAACTCACCACTATCCTCCCCCTTCGCATCTCACCGCCCTTCACCGGTCGTGCCAGCCACTCGCGTCTTTTCATTTTCTCCCCCGACCGATTCCCAGCTTCCGGAGTGCGCATGAGCCCTGCCCTTGCT
>WURS02010295.1:0-12390 GCA_011762765.2 Rhinocypha anisoptera | reverse complement strand
CAGGACCTCTTGTAAAAATAGTATATTTTTAACTTTATATTAGAGTTCTGTTTGATATCGCGGGCTTAATGGCTAGTTATAATAAGATTTTGAAAGTATTTCATCTACTATCCTTATTATGGTAGTCTTCGGAGTTCTAGTTAAGTCAAGATATATAACTATTGTTAATTGGTCTTCTGTTAGGTTAGAAAAATCCATTTAATAGATTCACTTTCCAACAAAATGTCTCTGGTTGACCTGGTGTTTGATTAGCTGAATTGCTAATTGGATAAAATTTAGATTAATTCGATTTAAAGATTTGTGATGTGTTTTGCTTTTCCTCTCTTTCTCTATTTTTCCTTTTCTCATAATCTCTCTAGCACCTCTGACTTCTACTATCTTTCAACACACTTTTTATTCATTAGCACTCACATCCAATCTCATTTTCTATTTTCAATAACTCACTCTCCCTTTCTCCCTCTCTCTAATAGGTGCACCACAATGTGCATTCAAGTCGGAACACAAGGTGTTTGCAATCGAGTCCTCACTGCACTACCCAGCAAACCTGTTTTGTCAGGTGGACGCGAACCCTTCGAACCCGATGGTGATCTACTGGCAGGTGCCCAGCTCCACTCGTCTCTTGCTCACCTTTCGACGAGGCAAACTGCTTCGGGTCACCGAGCGACAGTTGAGTCGCATTGCTCATCCCGATGAACTCGACGAGTTAGATCTTGATGATGCCCAAGAAGAGGTGGCCGAGGCTGAGGTGGCTGAGATTGACTTTCAACGAGTAACCGTTGCTTCCAAGGTACTTATATTCGTAGAAAACTTAATTTTAATCTAATTTGTATAATACTATTGTCTATACTTTTCCTTTCGCCATATTAAAATCCAAAAATTATTTTAAAGTTCGATATATTAAAATAAAACTGCATTTTTGTTCGAAAGCTTTCTCAAATATTGAAGGCAACTTTCCGGACCAGTAACACAAATCACTGTATGAGAAAGTTCCCAAACAAAAATGCAAATGCAGAGGCAAATAGAAACTTATAGAAACTGTTATCCGTGCACTTGGAAATAAATTAACCATAAAAATGTGACTCGTAGGGAGTTCGATCACGACTCACAGTGGTGCCACACTCGTTGGCGGATTTCGGTGTGTACCGGTGTTGGGCGCAGAACGAGCACGGTTCCAACCGAGACGAACCATGTCTCTACAACCTCACCAACTCTGGCCTCCAAGTGCGACCTAGTGCGGTGCACCACTGTCGAGCCAACTACTCGCAAGGTCTGGTCTCGATTCGGTGCCAACACCGAGCCAAGCCCCAGGCCGACCCTCGACTGGCACAGTCACTCGAGCAACACCTCCAATTTCACTTAGAATTGAACGAACTGCACACCACCTCGCACGGTGCCATCGAGACTCGACATGCCGTCAACCAAACCAACCCAATTGAGCCCATCTTTCTTGTGGCCAGTCTCAAACCGGGCCAGGTTTACCAAATGGTCGTTTACGCTTCCAACCTCTATGGTTCTAGTGATAAGGTAAGCTACACCTTACTCTTTGAGTAGTAGCTTTTCAAGTAACTTATTGGTTAAGCTAGAAAAATTGGCTTGGATAGATTCACTACATTAATTAATGGTTTTAATTAACTAATTAACTGGTTTATACATTTTAAGAAGCAGCTAATTTGATATATTAAACTGTCTAATGGAAAGTTGTTTAGGAAAAGTTTGTAATGTTAATATATACTCTCTTTGTCTATTACTGACACACAGACCTCGATGTTGTTTGAGACGGGTGGGAGCAGTGCAATGATGCCGACCAATGTGTCCGCGGCACTCTCCTCGCTGGGTCTGACCTCGCAAGGTGGCGGCGCTGCTTGGAATGAGTGGCACGAAGTGGACAGCTCCACCACGCGCCGCTCGCGTCTTGAGGAAAAATTCCGAAGTAGACAACAACAAAAGCAACAACAGCAGCACCAGGCATCCACTGGCAGCACCAGACAGCAGTTAGGCAGCAAGTATAATAATAATAGAATTTATGATGAAACCGAGAAGGCAATTAGGAAAATGGACTCCCCTAGTGGAGGTGCTGCTGGTGAGGAAGACGACTTTGGCTCGCTTGATAGTGCCGGTGACCTTTTTGTTGGACCTGACATGGGAGAAGAGGACGAAGACCCACTCGACCTCAACCTTTCCAGTGTGCGAGATGCCGAGGACGATGACGACGGCCAAGAGGGTATCTCGAAGCCTGACTTGCAGAAACAGAACGATCGGCTAGGGGAGGGTCAGGACGGAACTCGCTCCCACCACCGTTACGTCGTGGTACTGATCGCAGTGTTCAGCCTCACCCTTCTCGTCTTTTCCTTGCTGCTCGCGGTTGCCATAGTGCTGTGCGTCAATCGACGCCGTCGAGTCCACCAACACCAACCAGTGCCATTCAAGGAAATCTGTGATGAACAAGCCGAACAGAACGGTAATATAATCAATTAACACTATTTTTCTACTCAGTAATAATTAACCCAATTCAACTTGACTTCTTTCGGCAGGTTTTAGTGCGGAGGCGGAGAAAATGCCAACGGAATCCCACTTGGCACCATCTAACGAATCGGTGCCTCAGAGTCCCTATCTTGGCAACAAGGGCACACTAGCCATTCCGTGTGATGGACTTTTCATCCTCAACAGTGCTAGTGATTCATTTCAGCTTGCAGCCAACTCATCGAGCTCGGTGACCACTGCCTCGCCCACTCCAATCTACCGTGATTTTGTGTCATTGCACCAAGGCCCACACCAGCAACACCCATCGGAACAGGCATATCCGATGAGCGGAGTGGCACTGGCCACCCTGGACACCACAGCAATCACCACTCCCATCAGCGAACCACCCAAATTTCTGTGTCAACCAAACCACGTGTCACTGCTAAGTCAACTCAACACGTCGGATTACGTCACTGACCAAGGCAACGTGCAGTTGGTGGCCACGGGAACCACCGGACAGTTCGTGCCTAGCTCGGGTTCCATCTTCGAATCCAACATGGTTCACTTCTCGCCGTACCACTTCACCCTCGCGGTGACCGAGCAAAACGGCGAGACAGGCAACAATTCAGACTCACGGTTCGCACAAGCTAACGATGGAACCAACTCATCCTTCTCCATGTCCGAAGTGTGACTTAATTCGCACTATCCCAACAACAGACACATCATTTACTCTCTTACCTCTCCTACCTCAACTATCCCACACTACGTCCCGAATTGCACTTCTTAATGAGAGATTATTTAATACAAACACTAACCAAAAGTCTGCTTTGTTTTTTGTTCTTTTTCTAATCTCTCTGTTTGCTTTCTAACCTCTCTTCCCTCATCAACATTATTTTGGAAAATTGTTTTTGTTAATTTCCCTCTGTCTCGTCATGTTCTATCCCTCATTGTAAAATTGTGATTCTCACCACTGATGATGATGATGACAATAACTTTAACATGTTTTTTCTTGTTGCTTTTCTAATGTGTGTGTGCGTGTACATGGTATCCTCGTGGTACACTCACACATACCCTTCTCCCACATCCACACAAACACATTGAAAAAATAAATTATTTTTCTAATTTGTCTCGATGGGCTCATTTTGCCGATCAATGGTGTGAGTCGCTCTCTCTCTCTCTCTCTCTCTCTCTCTCATACACTGAGTCTCATCACGGCACCACTAAACCTACTGGCACAAGCACCACTTTGTTTACAATGTGGAAAAATTTGTTAGAGTGATTAATATCTATCGTTTTACTATGGCTTGGTTTTTGCAGTACTCTTTGCGGATTGCTCTACACACACACTTGGCTAGCTTCGATTTGCCACATTAAATTAAACACAAATTATAAGTTTAATTAAGCATGAATTAAACTAATTGCCGAATGGTCGTCGATTCGGCTCATACGGGTTTGTGCATCGAGTTAGATTGAGATCGAGGTAAAAGAGAGGGGGAAAGCGAGAGATAACGAGTATGATGAAAACCAGATGTTATATATTAGGACTAATTTTTTACTAATATCTACAAAATTCTAGTATAGCAAAGAAATTAATTAATCAATAGACTTTTAAAAAAAATATACAAAAACCTCTCTCAAACAACTCATGTGTCAACATCAATTTCAATCACAAGTTGTTTATTTGAAGTTCCAGTATATTAGTTAGAGCTTGTTTTGCACGAGTAAGTTTTTGAGTAGTCTTCTAAATACAAAAAATCAGATTTTTTCCTCATCTTATATATTTGATTCCGATTTGCTGTCAACTGAGTTGTACATTATCATGTCTATAAGAATGGTACATAAGTAATAATGTAATATGTAAGTGCGACAACATGATTGCAGATAGTCATGTTGTTGTTTTACGAACAATAGACACACGCACACACTAAATAGGTACAAATGTACCGGATGGGCCAGTCAAACATCATCATCATAACTAAACCACACCAAGTCTTGTCTGCATCTCTGATTAGTCAAATATTGACGCCACTCATGTCTTATGAATCTTATATTATAAGAATGCTGTCGCATTGTGTTGCACTCAATACATGCACTCAATAATTAGATTGCCACTAATTCGTCGGGCTAATTCATCAATGATGGAATGCGCACAACACATTAGCATCCTCATAACTCGTCATCATCAGTAAGTCATCATCAATGTTCGATAATCAACACAAATCAATGTGGGTGAAAAAGAAAGAGAGAGAGAGAGAGAGAGAGTTGGTGCGACCAATATTGTTTCCGATTCTCGACTCTACTTCCTCTATTTTCTAGAATTTCGTTAAATTCTCTCTTTGCTTCTGGCTTGTTTTTCCTGTTAAACAAAGCAAAAATAATGATGATAATAATAATACAAGTATAAAAATTGAACTTTGAGCTTATAAGATGTGTTGGTTTCACGCGTAAGAAAAGCGCACAAATGAAAAATCGATACTAGCGGCATCCGTGAGAGAGAGAGAGAGAGAGAGAGAGAGAGAGAGAAAGTGGGAGGAAAGAACAAAAGACGACTAATAACACCAAAGAGAAAAGACCGAAAACCTAATTAGAGAGCGGGAAAGGGGGAAAGAGAGAAGGAGGAAGAAATAGTAGTAGTATACTATAGTAGCGAAAATTAATAGATTTAATTCATTATGTTCGCAAAATCGTGTCCGTGGGCATTAGTTTTGCAATGTGTGGAGGGTACAGATGGGGGGTGGCACAACCCTCAAGCCTGGTGGCGATCATCGCCCAAGCTTGGCCGCTTTTGGGTCAACTCTCCAGTTCCAAGAAGATATCGACGCCATCGATATATCTTTCGATTGGTCTCACTCTTTCTCTCTCTCTCTCACTCTCTTTCTGTCCACTGTCCAATTGCATTTCGATTGGCATTTGTCTCTTTCTCTCTACCCCCTTTGCAACACTGTGTGGCAACCGAATTTGGCGGTAATCAAGCCCGGGAATCACTCCAAACCGATGGGACAACTAATTGGACGGCAACTAACATTACCAAGGCGGTATGGTGGTGACCATTGGAGAAGACATTGCACTGACCTTGTGATCGATGATGACGACAACCACCTCTTTCTTTCTCTCACTCTCTCTCTCACACTCACTCTCTCACTCTCTCTCTCTCTCACTCCATCTCTCTCTCTCACTCTCTCTCTCTTCTCTCTCTCTCTCTCTCTCTCTTTCGCAAAGTGACACTCAAAAACAAAAAACAGCTTGCTTAGCATCACAGGATAGCCCAATGATCATTATCAACAACTAAAACCAGAAGAAAAACAAAAACAAAAAAACATAACACTCTCATTAACGAGTCTATGAACATTACCCAAACGAACTCTTTAAGGATGAAAGTTTCTTCTCTCTCTGTTTACCCAAATCAACCCAATCTGCTTATAAAGGAAAAAAGTAAAACGTCACATTCGCAAAGTAGATTTGACATAAAAAAAGCAACATCTTTTTTTCTTCATATTATTCCTGTTAATGTTGATGTTGTGATGACATTTGATACATAAAAAATAAGGATCGCTGGAAAAACCAACATAAAAAAGAAAGTTTCTAGAAAAACGTTACTTTGATCGTATTTTTAGCGAACAACTTCGCGGAACTCTCCTATGGAAACTCAAACACATTTGGATTTTCCTCCGATTCCTATATAAAAGCTTTTGAAGTGTTTTAAATTTTCTAAGTTAAATTACGTAATACGTATATACACCATTTCAAATCAATATAAACTATAAACTATCACATCATGAATTATTTTCATTGTACTAACCAAGAAGATTCTAGTGTCTTACTTACCTTTAGTTTTCTATTTATCATAAAAAACTTTCTTTTTTGAAAATAATAGTCTTCTTGTGTGAATCTATGAAACCACAATTTAACCTAAAAATACGAAAAGAAAAAGATTCGTAGAAATTATGTTAGCCTTACAATGTAACAAGCAACAAATCAAGTGTTCGCTTTGTTTACTATTCACACATCGCCATCTAGCGAGTATTATTCACACCACTGACTTATTCTGTTTACCATGTTTTCTTCCCAATTTATCCACTTTTTCCTTTCCCTCTCTTTGATACCTATTTTTCCAAATGGAATAGATTGATCGTGATTACTAGTGTACTCCGTGATCGTGATATCTTACTTTATACGATAATAAAAGATTAATTGAGTAATCATTGATTGCTAATCAAGGTAGTGCAATCCCATAATTACCCTATCACTTTAAACTATTTTTGAAGTTAATTGCAAATCGAAGCCAAAAATATGTACGCTTTGTGGATGAATGTGTGTGTTTATTGAAATAGCACCCTTTTGGCTGCCAAGAGTGGCATCTGAGTCTCCGGCAAATATCCTGGTCGCCACGCGATTGTATTGATCTATCTCATCTCTGTCTGGTTATGGTTGATCGATGTTAAGTGGTGGGGTGACACCGAGACTTGACACTTCTACTCAATACCGGATCATACCTCTCATTGCCAAGTAGAGCACACTTTACGCTCATGTTTTTTCTCATTCTCAAACTGCTAACTCCAAGGACGCCAATTCAACTCGTTGTTCGAGACACCACCACTCATCTTATCTCTTGGCAACTTTTGATCTGTTTGCCTTATCGGATCAACTACGTTTTGTTAAACAGATGCAACATTTCAGTTTAACCCACACTGGCATCAAGTGGATCATGAGAGTGCTTTCTTGGCTTATCTGGATTATCTTCTAGATTTAGCTTTGTGTGTGTGTGTGTGTGTGTGTTTTGGTCGATTAATCACACCACAAACACACGCAAATGATTGATAGGTTCCAATCTCGTGCGGCGTTTGGCACTGTGCGTTGTTCTATTTTGTGTTTTTCCTCCTTTTCTCTTTCCAATGTGTTTGATCTCGCTCTTATAAAAGTGCTCAATCAGGCAAGATGGCACTAGCTTTAGCTCTGCCGAGTCCAGCTGACGAGAGCTAACCAGATTGAGAAAGATGAAGTTTGCCGCTTTTACCATACTGCTCCTGATTGGAGCAGCTATTGCTGCCCATGTTGGAACGCAAGGTTAGTGCTTTTTCATCATGTTTTATAATTTCTTTGTTTCAACGTTTCAATACTCATTTGCCATTCTCTTGTGTAGAAAACAATGACAAGCCATATCGTGTTGTGTGCTACTGGGGAACCTGGGCCTTCTATCGTCCAGGTCCTGGAAAGGTTGGTCTTGGTATAACGGCATGTTTGCACAAAGTGTACTAATTTATTGTGATGTTAGTTCCAAGCGGAAGACGTCAACCCGAACTTGTGTACGCACATTAACTATGGCTTTGCCAAGTTGACCGGCAACAAGATTGCTCTCTTCGATCCCGATCTCGACACTGGTGATGAGGATTGGAACTCGGGCTTGCAGTGGGGTCATGGTTTGTCTTTGCTTGTTCATTACTGAAACTTTTTTCTCAAAAAATTTCTTTTTATTTTCAGGCATGATTCGTCGCATGGTGAACCTGAAGAACTACAGTAGCAACCTGAAAGTGCTCATCTCGATCGGTGGCTGGAATGAAGGCTCTAACAAGTACTCTGCTATGGTGAGCAGTGCATCCAATCGTAAGGAATTTGTCCAGTCTGTGCTCGACTTCCTTCATACTCACAAACTCGATGGTCTCGATCTTGATTGGTCAGTTTGATTCGGTGTACATTTTCAAACATAACTCAAAATTGTGATTGACAGGGAGTACCCCGCTATGGCTGCTGCAGGTGACGCAGATCGTAAGCCTGGTCGCGATGCTGACAAGCAGGACTACGTCTCCCTCTTGAAGGAACTGAAGGAAGCGTTCCAGCCACACGGATACCTTCTCACGGCTGCAGTGTCTGCTGGCAAACCCACCATTGACCGTGCCTACGACATTCCCGAGCTGAACAAGCACCTCGACTTTGTGAACCTCATGTCCTACGATTACCACGGTGGCTGGGATACTCACACCGCTCATAACGCACCTCTCTACGTCTACAAGAACTCTAGTGAGTTGGACCTAGAGTTTACCGTCAGCTATTCGGTCGACTACTGGCTCAAGAAAGGCATGGACTCGAACAAAATTGTTCTTGGTATTCCACTCTACGGACGAACCTTTACTCTGGCGGGCAAAGAGCACGGTCTCGGTGCACCTGTCACCGGCAAGGGTGGCGAGTCAGGCGCTATCACACGAACCATCGGCATGCTTGGCTACAACGAGATTTGCGCCATGATCAAGAGCGGTTGGGACTTGTACCGTGACCCAGTGGAGAAGATTCCCTACGCAGTGCACGCCAACCAGTGGATCGGCTACGATGATGATCAGAGTGTCACTGAGAAGATCAACTTTGCTCTGAGCCACAAGCTTGGTGGTGCCATGGTGTGGTCGGTGGACACCGATGACTTCGGTGGACACTGTGGCCGAAAGTACCCCTTGTTGAAGACTATCTCCAAGTTGTTGAACAACGGTATGTGTACAACTTTCCCTACTGATCAAAGATGATTAATCATTATAAATGTCTTTAGTGGACGGTCCGGATCAGAACATTCCAAAGCCGCATGTGACCACACCGCACCCGGGTGACCAGACCACCCCGACGCCTCATCATCAGACTGACGGTACCACGAAGCACACTGATCATACTGACCAGGATACTACCCCGACGGATCACACCGAGCCCACCCAGGAGACCACCACCGAGTCTCACCCACACGGCCACTTTGTGTGCAAGAAGCCTGGCTTCTTCGCGGATCCCGAGAACAGACGCAAGTTCCACCAGTGCGTCGACTTTGGCGGCCACCTCAAGGACTACGAGTTCGAGTGCAGCGAGGGCACTCATTACGATGAGAACTTGCACGTCTGTGTCTCGGACTAAACAATCTAACTCTAATCACCACCAAGTGTGGCATCCATCGATTGCTTGTTAATCATTCTATGTGATAGTAACCATTTGTGGCTCTGGGAGATCAAACTCAATAATAAACTGATATTAAGTCAACCCTTAACACTTGTCTCACATTTGGTGTACATTGCAATAATAAACCACTTAAAGTTCAAACAGATGTTTATCAAGCTCTTTAAGTGATAAATTATTTTCAAATAACATAGTTTTAAAGTTAATACAAATATACACTTTAAATATGCGATTATAGATTTTTAATTAATCAAAACCAATCATGATTTTAACATGCAAGTAGCTAATAAAAACAAGAGATAAGTTATTCATGTGAAGGCAAGAAGGATGAACACAAGCATTGAGATTTGAGATTGACATGGCAGAATTAATAAATAAACAAATCTTGACTAATGTTGCTCGAAATCTATAAATTAACGAAAGTGATTGAAAGCCTATCGAAACTGAATCATCTCGATGGGATCACCCTCGTAGCAAATGGTGAGCAGTGAATCGGAGTCGGTGAGAAACTGATCGCGATAGACAAAGTTCTGCTTGGAGCGTTCCACATTGAAGTGCTTGCAAATCTCGAGGAAATATCGTTCCAGCGGCTTGGTCACCGGAATGGTCAACAAGATATGTCCCATGTCGCATGCGAAGAACATTACTCGCATCGATTTCTTCTCTGTCACATCATACAAAACAAAACAAACAGATTAATTAAACAAGAGATTAATGGAGACAAAACACACTGCAGTTTCTTACCAGTGAACAGTTGAACCATTTTGGACGAAGCAGACAAGTGGTCGAGTTTGCCACAACGTTTGACGTTTGACGCAACACGAAGCAACAACGACAGAAACAACAACTATTTATTTCACTATCGATATGATCGATTTTATTCTATGGTGACCAGCTGATTCTCCTCTTTCTTTCACTCCCTCTCTCCCACCCTTTGTTTAGTGTTTTTATTACTGGGTATATTAACTTTCAATAGATATGACAAACTTGGATATAAAGTTGGATTGTTAAAACAACATAAAAACATTCCATATTAATCTATAAATAGCTTTATAATTATCTCAAACAAGTTATGTCAGAAACCTAGATAAGAATGTTGAATTACCAAATTAGGTTTTATTCTTCTTCTTTTGTAGTCGATAATGATGAAATTGAAAAAAACTATGTAAAGAATTTTAAAATTAACGAAAAGAACCAATTTTATTCGTTAATATTAAAACTTCTTTACCTGGAGCAAATGAGGATGGGGAAGAAATTGGTGTTAAAAGTTATACAAGTTGAAGATTGAAGGTTGAAAACTGACAAAAGTATCTGAGTTTGAATTGCACCAATGTTGCCGTCTAAGTGTTTTGTGGTCAACTGAACTGATTGAGTAGCCTACTTTGCTTTCTTATGTCGCCTGTCTGGCCCACTTTTTCTGGATTTCGAAACTTTTTGGTTTTCTGGTTATCAAGGTTCCCCACACTCTTGGTAACATATATATACAGTATATTCTTGGTAATTGGTCACAGTTTTTTCATCTTTAAAAATTACCAATTATTGAATGTGCGAATGCATAAAATGTGCTAGGGACTTCCTAAAAGCTTTATTCCAATTTGACTGTTTTTGTGACAAATTATCGTGTATTGACCAATTTACGGTAGAATACTGTATCAAGTAATATTATTTTTCAGATATATTTCTCTTCTCTCTCTCCCTCTTTCCCTGCTCTGATGGTGACACTAATCTCTTCTATATCAGAATCCTACTTGAGTTTCTACTTAAAATTGACTAATCTTCACTTTTCTCGCTGATCGATCAAAGTGATAACAACCAAATGGCATGGAAAAATTCTTTTTATTATTCTCATGAAAAAAAGAGATTAAGTTGAGCTGAAGTTACACTTAAACTAGTTATTTGCTCAGTTTTGTTTCAAAACAATGCCATTCCAAGAAAGAATTTTGTAATACCCCCCCTCTCTCTCTCTCTCTCTCTCTCTCTCTCTCTCTCTCTCTCTCTCTCTCTCTCTCTCTCTCTCTCTCTTTAAGTATTCCAATTTTATTCTGAATCTAACCGCTTCTATTTACACATATATATTCCACAAATGCATACTCTCTCTTTCACACACACACACACAAATCGTAAATTGAATCAATTTTGATGAAATTGATTTCGAAATTGATTTCGGAAATTTGAATTGGGTTTTTAATAAATTATTATTATAATTTTTTAATATTTTCTGAGTTAAACTTCCTTAAACTTTGAAAAAATATGAATCTATTTTTTCAGTTTTCGCAATAATTTAATTTAATCTATTTATTTTTTTTCTATTGAATATCTCCACAAAACCTAATATCTCTCACTTTTTGCCTTTCAATTACCTAACATAACCTAATCTATTTCTTCTCTCTCTCTCTCTCTCTCTCTTTATACCCCTCAATAACCTAACTTAATCTATCTCTCTTTATACCCTTCAATAACCTAACCTAATCTAACTCACTTTATACCCCTCAATAATCTGACCTAATTTATTTCTCTTTATACCTTTCAATAACCTAACCTAGCCTAATCCATCTCTCTCTTTATACCCCTCAATAACCTTACCTAATCTCTCTCCATTCTTTTTAATACTCTTTAAAAACCTAACCTAATCTAATCTCTTTCTCTCTCTTATCTCAGGAACGTTTGCTTCTCTCCGTACTGCCCAAACACGTGGCAGCCGAGATTCGTCAAGATCTCGGTGCTGTCGTAGAAGGTCAATTTCACAAGATCTACATGAGTCGCCACGAGAATGTGTCGATTCTCTTTGCCGACATTGTCGGATTCACTGCTATCTCTTCCACCTGTCCCGCTCCGGAACTGGTTAAAACGCTCAACGAACTTTTTGCTCGATTCGACAAACTCTCCGAGGTTAGTGACAATAGTTTCATAGTGCTGTTAGGGTTAGGTTGGCCATAGTTGGATATATGTACTGTTCGGGGGTTAGGTTGGTGGCATAGTTGGATATATGTACTGTTCGGGGGTTAGGTT
>WURS02010275.1:0-12392 GCA_011762765.2 Rhinocypha anisoptera | reverse complement strand
GGGTTGAGATGGGGGGGGGGGGAATTAAGATAAACCAGATGATGAAGGGGGGGATTTTGGGGGGGGGGAGGATGTAAAGACTGATCGTAAAAAAAAAGAGATTTAGAGGAAATAAAACTAAACGACATAATCCACCAGCATCTTAGTCAGTGGTGCCGCTATTTCCTCTGCTACCAACAAGAAAATAACGGCAAAAAGATCAAATAAAAAGAAACGCAATCAGTCGCCGAGAAATGTATTTCTCTCTATTTTTATAGATATATATATATAGATACATACATATGGATTTATATAAATACATTTATATATATACGTATATATATATTCACAATAATAGTAACCACCTTCAGGCGAAGACATAAAAAATGATAGAAAATTGGGAAAGGAATAGAAACAAATAAAAGGACGAAAACAATATTGGTGAGGAAAGATGGAAGCCGTTTCCAACAGAAAAAATATCCACCAAATCCGGGACTAGAGCCACGGATCTCCCAATTGCCTCTCTCAGAGCACCCGACTGGCAATTGGGAGATCCGTGGTTCGAGTCCCGGATTCGACGTATATTTTTCTGAAACAATTTAAGAAACACGAAAAAGAAGGGATAAAAAAAAAGGAACTTACACTTTTCTTTTAATATTTCGGTGGGCACTGTCACCGTTATCCATCGTGCAGAGAGAATCCTAATAACATAATGTATTACGATTTTCTCTTGCGCGTCTACGTGTGTGTCTGTGTGCATATATATATATACACAATACGATGGGGACTCCACACTTGTGGATATATCTACACTTGCAGAAGCACACGAGAAACACAACAAAATTAAAGTTTTCTTTTATTTGTGTTCTGTGTTTCTCGTGTGCTTCTGCGAGTGTGTGTGTGTATATAATCATACACATACACACACATACACACACACACATACACATATATAGACACATAAGACGGACAAGAGTTAATTATGTATTACGTATATGGTGTGGAGGCGGTGAGGAAAGTTTTTACGGCCATGTGGCAACATTGGATTGCCTTAGGGACTTCACGTGCGACTGGTAATTGATGAAACGCGTTTAAAGACGACTCGTTCGCTATCTATCATAATCTCAAATCCTATCCACGGGGAGCTGCAATTAAGAATTCTGACACTTGGGAGTGCTTGTCCTTCGTCGTAAAAATAAACAGCGCGGAAGATTGCCCATGGGAAAGGAGAGGAAATCCTATCTTGGAGCCTTTAATTAAGCGCGACGGGTTTGCTGGAGGAACTAGGATGGGAACCTCTCAGGACGAGACGGGAGGAAGCAAGATTAAGATTTTTAGAAAGGTAGAGAAAGCCTCAGATTACTGGTGTAACCGACGGAATTATTAGGGTCCCTAATTACATCAACGCATTACACCAATATAAAAAAAATGTGAGAGTGACTCCAACAACGACACATTCAGAGAGTCGTTCTTCCCCAAGACTACTCTCCACATCACAATAAAACGAGACGCAGGCACAATCACGTTGTAAATGCGAAAACTAGACAGATTCGGGAAGGGGTTACTGATAACAAATGACTGTAGATGTTGTTCATGTGACTTTAAGACTCGTATGAGTTACCTACCTTTCAGAGTATAACCATAGACAAAAGATATTATCCTTGGTATTATGGTTATTGTCTATGGTATTACGTAGAGGTAGACCTTATTAAATGCTTGTAGTTTCCCGCATATATGAAATAGTTATACCTACTGGGGTGTCTTTCATGTAAATTCGCCATTAACTATTGTGCAGGAATCGTACCAGGAATTTATGCCGGTGGATATTTCATAGATTCGCAGATGGCCACGCACTGAAAAATCAACCAAGAACTGCAGATCTTCGCGAGAAGATTATAGGACCGGTGAGAAAGATTAGACAAGAGAATAAATTGTAAGACCAATGGTAAGAGTTTGCCAAAAGAGAAAATCAAGGCAAAAAGAAAGGGAAGAAGGGAGGCACAAGTCGGAACAGGTGATAAGCTCCACTTATTTCGGAAGCGTTTCAGAGAGAAAACGGACATGGGTGGTCACCAGGCCACCAGGGGGGAGGGGGAATCGAGTTGGCAAAGAAGGAAGAAGCGTTCAACAGGGGAAGATGGTTTTCAATGCCAGAGGCTTTGCTTAGAGATACATGGAAAAGACTACTAAAAATCCTGACGCTAAGCGTAGTAGAACGGTGTGCTTCAGAGAGCTGTACACGGAGGCAAGACGAACTTAAGAGGATTATTATGAGAGATGAGGTCGAGGATAAGTATACGGAGAAAAATCTCTGTCAGCATGGTACCCCAAAAGCCACCCCCTGAGGCGGGGGATATTAAACACCAAGGATGAACTACCCGGTGAAGTTAACCGATTAAATGGTCATAGTTACATTTTTAGAGTTATCTTGTGGTTGGAGTATATAATTCTTTGCCTTTCGTATTCCTGTTTAAGTTCCTCGATTCGTCATGTATGAATTTCTGTGAATTAAATGCGTTTGTTGATAATTTCCCTAAACAGTTATAATGCTTAACATTTTTTTCCCGAGTTGCTCGTTGTATGTTTTCGCAGAAGATTCTGTTAATTACTCTTCTTTGATCTTATGGGGACTTTTGAAACTCCCTTTAATGATTCAGTAGTATACCATATGGTTTTCCTCAGCCGCGTTAGAGAATTTTGTATGCTTGTCTGCTTGTATCAAGTAAAACTGCATACCTTGAAATATTCGCAAAAGTAATATTCACCGAATCAGGCGTGATGTGGTGGAAGAAATTCATAATGAGAATAAAAACAGCACTTTTCCACAGAAAAATAAAACTTTAATGTACAACGTAAGTTTCAGCTCACTGAGCAATATTCAGGTACAATAAGTTGAGGGTCATTGCAATGAGTTGCGGGTCATTCTCATCATTGTACCTGAAGATGGCTCAGTGAGCTGAAACGTACGTTGTACATAGCTGTATAGTCGTATAGTATAGTACATGTTGTATAGTTTTATTTTTTTGTGGAAAAGTGCTTTTTTTATTCTCAGTAGAGTGGTAATTTACTGTTTTAAAAAATAAAATGGTTAATTTAAATGAGTCAGCCCTTATATCGTGTCTGTTTGCATTTCAAAATAAATTATTGTTAGTTTCGATGTGTAATACTGTGGTTTCGCAATTTACTGTAATTTCGAATCACCACGTGAAGAGAATTTGTTTGAGTTTTGCTCTCTAAATTTTTCATTTTTCCCGTATCATATACCGTAATATTTCTTCATATCATCTTCTTCGTAAGATATAATGCTTATATCATTACTCGGTACCGGCCCAAATGTTCTCTTAATCGGGTAATCCACCATCGCTTGATATTATTGTATCGTAGCCAATCGTAGATCTGACGATGCTGTTAAGGAGGGATGATGGTGGTGATACAGGCCCGATTTTTTTAAAGGGCGTGCATGAAAATACTCAGTAAAATGTATTGATGCAGTTTTCCAATTTCGAAAACCGTTTTCTTTCTTGGAGTTTAATTAAGCTTGTCAATGGAAAAAAGTTTTGATAATTTTCGGTGTTTCTTTATTTTTCGGTTGAAGATATTTCATTATATGGCCGGAAGGGGAAAAAAATAAATTAATAGTGTTTTAGTCTAAAATATAAAACATGTATTCTATATTTTCAGACATTACTATGTGGAAATTCATTTCTGAGAAAAAGGAATAACGTACTATGTGTTTTTCCACTTAGATTTTTAATCTGGTATGACTAGTTTCAACGCTACGGCTACGGCTTCAGGTATCCCTGGTACCTGAAGATGATGCCGTAGCGTTGAAACTAGTCGTACCAGATTAAAATTCTTAGTGGAAAAATACATAGTACGTTATTCCATTTTCTCATAAAACATGTACTTGGGAACCTTATCGCATTTCTCGTCGTGTACTCTACATGATTTATTCAAAACGAATCTTGCGTCTTTCCGAAGCTCTTGTTTACGTATAGTTTTTGTGTCTTTTCTATCTTGTTTACAATGAAATAATAAATTCTCAGTCCCGTCAATTACTTCTAACAATAAAGAACGATTGTTTATGATCAGTCAAAATTGCACAAGTTGGAATTGCAGCCTGGCTTCCCCGGACGGCATTGTTTGAATGCGAAGTGAAACTCGACGATCGCAGTGCCTCCTATATCGAAACATCAATTTAGTGCCTTTTTTTCCAGAGCCACTTTGGATGCAAGTTTAGTGGCTATATTCTTTTGGTTCTGAAATGACGTAGTTCCGAATCATTTTAAGTAGATATTATTTCGAAATAAGCTCTTGAATATTCACTTTCTATTTCTTGAGTGACTATTATTCATGTATCCTATACGCATCGTCCTCCATCATCCTATACGCATCGACACTCCAATGCTAATTTTTTTTTTGCTTTCAAAGTTCCTTTGCTTGTGCCGTTTCATCAAATACCATAATGCTCACCTTCCATTCCTCGCCATATTTAATCGGTGCATTCCCTTCTTGGGAGTGAAATACCAAAGTTTGTAATCAGTCTCCACTTATTCCTTATTATGGTTGATGGGAAATATTTATTCTCATAAAACATTTAGACATATGTTTTTGTGAAAGGAGTACTTTACAATCGCCATCCAATTAAATAATTTTACATCTATATTCCATCACCGGAATACTTTCCATTTAAACTTGAAACAATTTACTTTTTCTTTAGTCTGGTTACCAACTTGTACGTATTTTAGTCTCGAAATAAGAAGTTTTATTTTAATTTACGTGTGTATTTAAATTATAGCTGCATTTATCGACTAGATTTGAACTAGAGTTTTGGTTCTGGTTTATTTTAACTTATTCGTGGATAACGCGAGTATGCGGAAAAGTATACATAAGTACTATGGTTGAATTTTCAAGTGTGGGTTAAGATTTTAAGATGAATCTCGATCTTTTCGAGTACTCAACAATAATGTCTCCATTATGAATTTTTCTGACTACTTTTTATTTGCTTATGAATATTTATAATTAACAAATGACGTTCACACTTGGTGAACGCTATAATAATTACCGATAAAAAATTTGATAACGAAGGCAGAGAAACGTAATTTAACTCAGGTAAGAAAATCGGTTTTCCTCTCCAAATGAGGAGACCATTTTTTTGTACTTAATTAATTTTTTCTTCAGTTTCTCAGCATTGGTTTATAAATATTTTTTTAAAGTTCTTACAGTAGTGAGGTACACCCGCGAATAAATGGGAAAGTACGAAAAGGCAACGTTTTTTTTGGAGGTATCGTGTGTTAGTAGCGAAAGGGCTTCAAGGTTTGAAAAAGACATAATTTTTATTTATATAATATGAATGAAATCGCAAATAGTATACGGTTTACATACAACTGAAAAGACTTTAACATCAATTAAATATATCTCTTCCTTTTAGTAATTTCGATTCATATATATTTCATCAATTAGTTCATTTCTGATATCTACGATTCAAGAAGCTTTTGCCGTTGCAACACTTTGTAATAAGAAGATGAATATATATATATATATGCAAAACATATAATTTCATTTGCGTACACAATTTTCAATTAAACTTGAGGTACGCAAATGACAAGCGTCCAAGTATAACTTTTATAAGAGTACAACTTTACTTTTATAGCAGTACAACAACTTAATATGAATATCACTAATTGCAACGACATTGGAGTTGCAGATATCATTACCATTACTCTTAACTCTTTATATTGTAGTTTCTGGATAGAAAACTTTCAGTACATATAGTTTTGAAGAATTCTCTTAAAGTAAGCATTAATTTTGTTTAGTTTCATAGATTTTCAGATATCGATCGATGTTTCATTTTTCACGAAAAATTCATCCGGGACAAGATGGAATCGATACATAAATTTATGCTTCCGCCAAGGGTTTTTTATGTTTTTGAAGTCACATCGATACCAACATTTTTTTTCATCAGTTCGGATGTGTCTCTATCCAGTCAAACAAGGCATACCGGTAAGAAATCTTGACTTTTGGCTTGGCCTTGAACCTCTTGACGAAATTGTGTGCTCTTCATCAACCTTCATCTTCTTCATCGGTGGGTTCGTTTCAGAGGATTTGTTTTTTTTCCCGCTTCCGTTGAAATCTCGAAAAGCCCGTCGTAAAAATAACATCGTTGGGGACGTGCAGTTAGATTCGCTATAAATATGCACTCGCATTCCCTCCGTCGATTCCTTGGTCTCTCCCTCCCCCCCCTCTTTTTCTCATCATCGGGAGGGCGGTGTGTCTGTCTGTTTGAGTTTCGACGGTCGCAGTGTATGTAGTGACCGAGGGTCTTCGATTGTGCGCAGCAAGTCAGTTGAGGTGAAGTTCCCCGGAGCAATTATCGATCATCTTCCACCCGGGCGTGTACCGGAAGTTCGGAATGAATATATAATTAAATGAATGAATGACTGTGGTCGCTCTTCTCCTAACCTTCGTCCTTAACGGTGTAATTCATGAATGAAAAGTGAATCAAATGATTCTTCTTTTTTTTCTTGATTCTCCATACATTAATCAGCAAAACTCCTAGGTAGACCAGTGGGTAAGAGGGCTTGTTTACTGATCAGGTCACTTCTACTTCTAAGCATTACCCTGCAAACCGCCCCGCAAGGGGGTGTGGCAGGGGGTGAGCCACCACCAAACGTTCTCATCCACTCCCAAATGCAAATGTTAAGAGACACACATTGCACTCAGAATGAAGCAACCCGCATGCAAAATAAAATAGTAGGACATCACCCACAACATGCGGGACAGTGTCAGACTTCTCGCTACAAACATGCATGAAAACAACTACAAACGCCGTCACAATATGCAAGGTCAGAACGGGCGCTCCCCCCCTCCAAATAATCAACATATCCACTCGGCACTCGGGTTCAAGTCCCAGTAACTTCTCTGGATATGACATAATTAAAAATTTTTAGTTTTGCTTGGATGTATAGCTAGGCAAAACTAAAATTTTTAATTTTTTTTATTTATGGAATTCCACCAAGCAACGGCCTCCTCAGTGAATTTGAATCTCTGGATATCTCCAGTGAAACCCAAGCTTAATGATTTTCTGAGTACCAGATGTTCGTGGGAAACCAAATGCGGCACAATCAAAGGAACTGGTCCCCCCCTACCCTGACGTGTGAATTTTCACACAGCTTTGGGTCTCCTCGCCTGTTAAACCGACCTTGTGGTTTGGTCACCAGGAAAGGGGGGAAAAAACGGAACCAAAGCTGCAATTATTGAAACGATCCATTTTCGCTTGCAAAAAAAAACTAGAAAAACTTTCGTGCCGTGACTGAGGTGGCTAGAAAGACAGAATTTGCTTTCATACGTAATATTGGCATCGCGATGGGATGGCCAGGAAATGACCCGAGTGGCTCTTTTTTTTTGTATCCCACAACACTCTCCTCATTTCGCATTCACGTTTTCATGAATGATGTCGATGGGGCTTATATGTCGTTTATCTCATCGTGATTTGATTCACTTACATCATAAAAAAATAACAGCCTCACCGTTCATGGCGAGATCAAAGAGAGACATTCATTTTACTAATACGAATTTCCGAGCGCATTAGACCCTCAGCCATTTGTATCGTCTCCAATTTTCTTTTAAATTTGCTCCGGACAGAAAGCAAATTAATTTCCTCTCGAATTCATGGGAATGTAACGTCAGAATTGTTTGTACCATTCTCCTCCTCGGGAGTAAACCAAAGAAACCGCCGGACACTTCCAAATTTACGTCTTTATTCACTCGTTTCTCACTTCACACAATCCCCACACTTCGCACTCAACAGTCCCCGATATTCCTCCACACAACAATCCACGCTCCTCCCCTTACACAAACATCAAACAAAAACTTTCCAACAATCAACCATACAAAATTCTACTCCACATCAACAGCGATGAAACAAATGGCCAGCAATAGGCCAGACGTTACAGGTAGCATTCCAGGGAAGCTTTTTTAAAAGTAGAATTTTCTTCAGATTAATTTTGTAAATACGAATCACTTACGATGGAAGCCGTAACATTTCAAATGTTCACTTAAGACGCCAGGAAAAAAATAGGCAAATAATGAAAAATCTCAATAATTTTATTCATAAGGTTCATTCTTTTTGGAACTCAAAAAATGATTGCAACATTCGGAGATTATTATATCCGAAAATGTTTCTCCACTGATTCACCTTGGGGTCTCCATTTCCAAGTTTTGCTTTTGGCATAAACGAAATAATGAAGACTTTGCGATATGCACTGTCCATCCAAAAGAAGTGATGTTAAATAGTTGAAATATGTCTATTACGCACGTTGGGGAAGAGCATTCAATTTCAAATTTTTCGGATTGTTTCATGCGAAATTCATTTCTTATGGATTGTGTCCAGTGTTCGAGGGATTTGGCCTTCATTTCTATCATGCATGAAAAATAAGCGTTCATGCTATTAAGTAAAAAGAATACAAAATAATAATAATGAAACAGACAACTGCTGCTGCTTAATACTATAATTTTGGTTTCTCAGAGGCTCAACATACATTAGAAATTTATTATTTATTAAATCTGTGCAGCATTAATTTATTCGCGAATATTGTGACTTAAAAGATCCTATTTCTTTTTTTTGGGCAGCGTAAAGCATTTTAATAATACTATTTGCCTAAAAAATACTTATAAAAATGTAAGTATTTTTTAAAATGATAACATAATACGAAATAATAATTTTCAAAAACTTATAAAAATCTGGCCGACCGGGTTAGCCTCGCAGGCTAACCAAAAGGACGCGGGTTCGAATCCCGCCCAGGTCATGGATGTTGTGTTTGTCCAGATGTGTTTTTTTCTATGATTTGAAGAGGTACGAAATTACCATAGCCGTCGAAGCATCCTATAAGACAAAAATACTACTACTCCTACTAAAAATGCCTTAATACTATAAATCATTCTCGCATGCCTAGCCAAGTGAATACCACTTGGGATCATCATCTCGCGACTGTTTATCGTAAGTGTGTCATAACTCTCCTTTCATTTGGTATCACGGGTGTCATCAGTATCGTCTGGTATATGTCGTGAGCACACATGTCGTCATCTTCTTCTCCGTCCGTTTCCGCCTTATTTGATGGAGATTTAAACCAATTGAATTTTTCAATAGGAGTGCTTCGCAGATCCCGAAGGAACAAGAAAAATCAGCAATGTTTTCATTAAACTTCATTTGGTCATAATCACTCGATTTCCTGTGTGATGCCACCGTGTCACTGACTAATTATGGCAGATGGGGATTGTCGACGTTGAATTTATTTTCTACGCCTGATGTAACCCGAGTTCATCAGTTTATTGCAACACGAGACTTTCGCTGTCATTTCGGACTTCGTCCTTGGCCGTTTTCTATTTCTCAGTTCCCTACTATTAATTTTTTTTATGAGCTCGCACGTCATTCGTGTTGTTGACTTATAAGAAATTATCGATTGGTCATTTTAACTGATCGAGTACATAATATTAAAATTATTAATAACCAGTGTTGCATTTCTGACTAGACCCTTGGGAAATTGAGTTGTTTTCAGTCGTTGATCAACGATGGCATTTACTTCAGAGTTATTTATATTTTTGTCCGCTAACGGCCTGTTCAGAAAAAAAATGAATTTTCAAAATAAATATTTTCCACTTCTCGAAATATATATATATATCAATCACCGTATTCGATTAACATGACTCTCTTCCAAGAAGAATTAATTTTTTTGGAAGTTTTTTTCTAATTAATCGAACTTAATCTGGGAAGCCTCATGAGTGATGTGGTTGGTTGAAACATGATGAGTGTCCACATTGCTTATGTTTAGCTAGAATTCCGATACAATGCATCCCCTCAAAAGAAAAATTGGAAACCCCAAAATAGCGATGCGTTAGACCATAAGTGAATAGATTTACAGTAAGCAAAAAATTCCTAATGTTTCCTAAATTATCTCCCGTAATCGAAGAGGAAGTTATCCCGCCGCCACCCCTTCTAACAATCCGGAGGTCTCGGGTTTGAATCCATGACCTAGGTGGTTTTTCATTCTCCGCCTAGGGCATGGATGTGTGTGTTTCGTCCTCGTTATTTACCTTGTTATATTGTGCTTACGATAATTGGCTTCGTGATGCGCTTGGGAAAATGGATAATAATTTTTTTTAATAAAAAATAAATAAATTGTTCGGAGAAATGGTATGTGAGACCTACGGCAAACCTCAACTGTCGACTCTTAGCATGAGATTTTTGTCCTTCGATGTTAGTCGCGTCAGTTTCAAGCAAGGAGTTCTGTCTTGTGCAAACCACAATTTGAATAATAACGACGAGTCATCTGCATGCTTGACAAGGCCATACGGCCTTTGTATGCAGATGACTCGCCAAAAAGTAATCAAAATATCGTAAAAGACTCCGTAATTTACATTCTAGAATTTCAAAGGTTTTAAAAAATTTCAAAGGGTGAAAATTAATATTAAAAAACGAAAGTAATGAGATTTTCGAGAAGCAAGAAGACTACGCTAAATATCATGATAGAAGGGAATAAATTAGAACAGTTAGAAAAGTTTAGTTATTTGGTAAGCATCATAGAGGAAAATGGACGTAGTGTCATGGATATTAAACGAAGAATTGCATTAGCAAAAGAGGCCTTTGCGAAAAGGAAGAAGTTAATGAGAGGGACCCTAAATAAAGATTTGAAGAAAAAATTAGTGAAAACCCTTGTATGGAGCTTAGCATTATTAATATGAATCCGAAGCCTGGTCCATTAGGAAGGAGGATTAGCACAGATTGGAGGGTTTTGAGATGTGGGTTTCGCGGCGGATGGAGAAGGTGACAGAGAGGAAAACAAATGAAGAAGTTTTGAGAATGGTATAAGGGGAGGAGAGGCGTTTGCTGCGAGAGATCCAAAAAAGACAGGGAAGGTACATTGCCAGTGCCTTTAGATTGTCATGTATGTATTAAAATGGTGTCTTTCCAGAAGGCGTGAAATCCCTCTGATCAAGCGTATCTCAATAAATAGTAAACGAAAGTTCATAATCTCAAGTACAGACGAAGGTTTGGCATAACAGAAAACCACTTGGAAGATATTTGTTTTTGTCGAAAACGGGGCACCGTACGTATGTTGAACGTTAGGCTTCAAATAAACCCTCTAAGAAGCCATTTCGGAGATAAAAGACGTTTCAAGCAGCTGAAAAATATCACAGCAGAGCTCAAAGCCCGTCTTTGAGGGATCCAGACCTAGTCATTACTCAATAAGCTCAAATTCGTTTCGTTCGTAACCACTTCATATACGTCTACCCAAATTCGTTTGGGTCACGGTAGGTGTGTTTGTGCCAATGTACCCATGGGAAAAAAATTGAAGGAGAGACATCTCCGCGGAACATTTCTATCATGAGGTAAACCGTGAATAATGAAACGGAGGTAAAGTAGCGAACAGATGTAGCACTGCAATTTATTTTTCTTTTTTTAAAAGTATTGTTTTTTTGGTAGCACTATACATTGTGTTGAAATGCAGACTTACTCACCACGTACCTTTTCCTTTTTATTTTAGCGTGGCTCTTGGCCAAACCTAAATTTAGTCGTCTGCAGACAGAATAATACCCGTTCTAATTACTCTCACTAAAGTTCTCCTCGTCCCTTTTGAGCGACGGTAAAAATCCATCAGCGTCAAACAAATGTGTGCGCCCGACGTTTTGAATGTAAAATCTCGTATTCGGAATCCTCCTTGAAGAACTGACTTGTCCTCTCGAAAAAAAAAATTCCCATTAGTTGACGGAGAAATTTATGACAGAATAAAAAAAATCTCAAGCAGATACAGTCCCTAGCCACATATCTTCGGAATTAGATCAGGGTGGGTAATCGTGGGTGAATGTTACACTTGATATAGAAGGGTTCGCAACGTAACTCGTGTTGCAGGCGAACGATCGGTGTTAGAAACAAAAAGAAGTTTAAATCGCCAACAGGAAACACAAACACATGGCACTGAGAAAACACACGTGCGGTCTGAGCTTGAAATAGTTCGGCATATACTGGGTCAAACTAGGAAAAACACCCCGCATTCGTCCCTCAAAAGGCAAGGCGGCGGACGGATTCCCCGAAGCGAATTTTTTTTCCCTCGTTGTCTCTCTCGGGAAATAGGATTAACCGAGTCGTACGCAGGGTTCGATAGCCGGGGAAAACAGGATGGTGCTAAGGAAGTCGGCAGTCCTACTTCCGGGAGGCGGAGGACAACACAGTACACACGTAATACTGGGTACTTCCCTTTGTCTCGATCCGCGGAATCCTCTCCTCGCCTCCGCTCGTTCGTGTCCTTACTCCTCGACCAAGATCCGCCGAGACGACAAAAAGGATCCAGCCGGTGTCCGCATCGTAGTTTTTGCCGCATCGAAAGGAACGAGGAGGAGAAGGAGGATGTGGAGTT
>WURS02010245.1:0-12394 GCA_011762765.2 Rhinocypha anisoptera | reverse complement strand
GGGTGGGATTTTGGGGTTTAGGGTGTGGTGGTTAAGAGAGGGTTGGTGGGTTTTGGTTGGGTTTGGTTGTGGGGGGGTTGAGAGGGGGGGGGGGGGGGGGGTTGGGTTGGGGTTAGGGTTAGGTTGGGCGTAGGTTGGGTTTGTTTGGGTTGAGTTTAATTTGGTTGGGTTTGGGTGGGGTTGGGAGGAGTTGGGGTGGGGATGGGTAGGAGTTGGGATTGGTTAAGGTTGGGTTGGTCGGGTTGGGTTGGGTTGGGATTTGGTTGGGTTGGGTTGGATTCTGTGGGGTTGGGTTAGGATGGGTTGAGTTTGGTTGAGTTGGGTTTGGTTTGGTTCAGATTGATTTGGACGTTCAGTTCAGGTTGTGTTGGACGTTGTCAACACGTCAAATGGTAAAAAATCGGAGGATATGTGCTTATACCTTTTGAACCAGATAGAAATTAAATGTTTTACGTCGTCTTAAGGATAAAAATATGGGTTTTATCAAAATATCTGCTTTAGCTAAGGCACGAAACAGGGACCCAGAAATACCAGGATGCCAAAATTTCCATGAAGTAACACGTAAACCTCCCGCAAAGAACATCTACATATTCGATGTCTCTGAGTCGATCCACATGATTCACGCACCCACACACGATGCCGGAACCAACCATCCGAGAGTTGATACAGGAAAAAGGACTCGCGGTACCATCGCAATATACGCCTTTTTCTCCGGAGAACTGGAGAACGATTGCTAACAGCAAAGAGCATCATAAGTGACTACATGACCCCGCATTTCGCTTTTCATCGTTTTTTTTCGAATTTTAGCAATGTTTGGACTCCGAAAATCGTTTTTCAACTATTTACGATCACGGTTTTCCATCTTTAACATTTTTTGGACTCCGAAAATCGTATTCAACGTTTTTGATTACTTTTTTCGTTTTTTAACAATGTTTGAACTCCTATAATCGTTTTTCAAAATATATCGATGGCTTTTATCGATTTTTAACAATTTTTGGACTCCGAAAATCGTTTTTCAAATTTGTTGACATCGTTTTACCATTTAAAAAAAATTTATGACTCCATTGACACACGAACGGTTTCGCCATTACGATATCTACTAAATCTTTTAAAAGATCACCATTATCACTGTGGATAAGTATGATATTAGAGTAAATGTAAGTTTTTGGTCCAATATCGTCGATAAAATCATTTAAACTTAAATATCTAAAAAACTAAAGATGAGAAATTATCCTTACACAAACGACCGTTGTCGCCATTTCGATATGTAGTAATTATTTTAAAGGATCACCATTATCCGTGTGGATAAGTGTGATATTTGCGAAATTGTAAATTTTTTGGTCCAAAATCGTCGATAATATCATTTATACTTAAATATCTGAAAAAATCTAATCTCAGGAAAATCCATTCACACACGACCGGTTGCACCATTTCGATAATTTCAAAATATGTTAAAATATCGTAATTATCCCTGTGGATAACAAAGGTATTAGCGGATATGTAAATTTTTTGGTCCAAATTCGTCGATAAAAACATCTAAACTTTAATATCTGATATATTAAAAATCAGAAGGAAACGTTTCATACAAGAACGTTAGCACTTTTTTGATAAAAACCATATATTTTAAAAGATCACAATTACCCCTGTGGATATTGAAGGAATTAGCGAAAATGTAAATTTTTTTGTCCAAAATAGATGAAAAAATCATTTTAACTTATGTATCTGAAAAATTAAAAATCGGAACGTCGAACAACCTTGAACTCTCATTGTAAAACAAAAATATTGAATATATCTCCATAGGTATGAATGATTCGAGCAAATATGTACATTTTTTCTAGAGAACACAGAGAGAGTGTAAAGCGACTAAAATCGATTATTTCTTAGCAAAGGAACGACATACGGAAATTTTGGTGTAACATGAGTTTCCACAATTACCAGGATTATTAATTCCACAAACTAAAACAATAAGACTGCTGTTATCGAAAGGTATGGAAGATACGAACAAAAACTTTATTTTTTTTCTAGGAAACAGAGAGAGTAGAAGTTCGAAAATCGATCATTTTATAAAAACGGAATGACATACGGAACTTTTGTGTCAAAGCAGATGGAAACATTGTGAACACTATAAAATCAATCAAAAATGTTGAAATTATCTCCACGGGTATCGAAGATAAGAACAAAAATGTACATTTTTCGCTAGAGAACAAAGAGAGAGTGAAAGGACGAAAATCGAACATTTCTCAAATTCAGAACAACATACAGGACTTTTAATCACCATGAGATTCAAAATGTTATACTCTAAAAAGTAAAAAAAAATGCAGTTAACACCAGAGGAATGGGAGATACTTGCAAAAATGTTCTTTCTTTACAAAGAAACAATAAGAGGGAGTTAAACGAGAAAAATCGATAATTTCTTAAAATTGGAACGAGATACGAACTTTTGGAGACATAGCACATTCATTATGTTGAACTCTGCAAAATTATATAAAAATATTGATGTTAACTTCACAGGTATAGAAGATACGAGCAAAAATGTTCAAGATTCCAAAGGTTGACCTGTACATAACAAAACAAAAAACATTTGCAGTTTTAACTTCAGGTTTGATGGATACGTTTAAAATGTTATTTTATTTAGAGAAAAGAGAGAAAAACAGAGTAAAAGAAGAAATATCTATCATTCCCTAAAACGGAAGGATATACGAACATTTTTTTGCCAAGGAGGATCAAAATGATAACATCTAAAAAATTAAACAAAAAGATTTCAATTTTCTAGCATCTAGCATCCAACCCTACCCAAACAAAAAGCAACCTAACCAAATAGAAAACAACCACACCCTACCACACCCAAACCAAACTAACCAAACCCAACACAACACAAAAACACCCAACCAAACCTAAACCAACCCAAGCCAACCGATCCCAACCCAACACATTCAAACCCAACCCAACCACACCGAACCTAACCAAACCCAACCCAATCTAACACACCGCAACACAGCCTTACCCAATCAAACCCTAGAAAACCCAACCGAACCCAACATAACCCATCCCATCCGAACCCGACCCAGCGCAACCCAATCCAACACTACCTAACCCAACCCCAACACAACCCAACACACCTAAACCAAACCCAAGTTAGCGCACGCAAACCTACCAAAACCACACAAACCCAACCAAATCCAACCCTTCCCAAATCAACACACCCACCACCAACCCAATCCAATCCAAAGCCACCCAACGAAACCCAATCCAATCCAAAGCCACCCAACGAAACCCAATCCAACCCTACAAAACTAACCCAAACCAACCCAACTAAACTCACCCTAACCGAACCCAACTTCACCCCAACCCCACCTCTCCCCAAAACAATCCAACCCAACTAAAACCAACCAAACCCAACCTGAACCAAAACAAACAAACCATTTCCAACCCAGCCTTACCCATTTCACCGAACCTAACTCTCCCCAAACCAATCCAAACCAACAAAAACCCAACCCAAGACAACCCCAACCTAAACAACCCAACCCATTCCAAAACAACCCAACTCAACCCAAATAAAACACTACCCAACCCAACCACAACCCCAACACGAACCCATCACAACCCAACCCAGCCCAACCAATAAATAACCCAACTCACCGAACCCAAACAAACCCAACCCCTCCCAACACATCCATACCCAACCCAAAACCAACCCAACGCAACCTAACCTCAACAAAACCCAACTAAACCCTAGCCAATCCAAACACAATCTAACCCAACCCAACCAACCCAAACCAACTGAAACAACCCAACCCAAAAAAGCAAACAAAACCCAACACTACTCAACTCAAACCAACCCAACCCAACCAAAACCAACATAATCCAACCCAACCCTACCAAACCCCAACCCAACCCAAACAAACGCAACCCAACCCAAACCAACACAACCTCACCCATACCCCAACACATCCCGACCCAACCTAACCCCACCCAACCCGACCCAACCCAACCGCAAAACAACCTCACCCCAATCCAACCCGACCTTTCCAAACCCAGCCCAAACCTCCCCATCCGAACCCAACCCAACCATATCGAACCCAACACAACTCAACCTAAGCCCAACTAACCCCAACCCATCCCTCCTATACTCAAACCTGCCGAACAAAATCGGACACAAACTAACCAAACCCAACTCAACCCAACGAAAACAAAACAGCCCAACCCTTAACACAACCCCACCCAAACCAAACCAACTCAGCCAACCCCCACCCAATCCAATTTCACCTTAACCCGCCAAACTTCATCCAAACCCAACCCAACCACTCCCCCACCCAACCGAACCAAACCCACCCAACCAACTAACCCCAACACAAACCAACCCAATCCAACCCAACCTAACCCATTTATACCTACCCATCTCTACCCAACCCAACCTAAACCCAAACCCAATAAAACCCCATCCTAACCAACCAACCCAACCCATCCCAACACTACCCAACCCAACCCAATTCCATCCCAAAAAAACCAAACTTAATCTTAAACAACCCCAACCCTAATCCAACCCAACCCACCCAAACCAACCGAAACAACCCCCCACCAAACAAACCAAACCCAACCAAACCTAACTCAACCAAGCACAATCCAAGCCAACCCAACCAAACCCAACCAAACCCAACCAAACTCAATCCAACCCAATCTCACCCCAACCCAAACCCTCCCAACCCGAGCCTCCCAGCCTTAACATAACCAAACCTCACCTTAAGCCACCCAACTACACCCCAACACAACCCAACCTCTCCCCCACCCAACACAACCAAACCAACCCAAACAACCCAAACCAACCCAACCAACCAGGCCCAACACAAACCAATCCAATCCGACCCAACTTTAACCATTTCACTCTACCCAACTCTACCAAACCAAACCAAAACCAACCAAACCCTATCCAACCAAAACCCAACCCAAAAAAAACCACACCCTTACCAACCCAAACCAACTCCCACGCAACCCAACCCAACATAAAACCCACCCTAACCCCAATCCAACTCAACCCAACTTAGCCCAAAAAAAACCCATCCCAAACCAACCAGACCAGACCAACCCAACCACAACCACGACCCAAACCAACACAGCCCAAACCAACCCAACACAAGGAAACTATTGAAAAAACACTCATAAAAGAACTTAATTTTCTCTCTCGATGGTATTTGTTTAAGTGACAGTTGTATGCACGATTTGAGTTGAGCGAGTCAATAATAGTCTCAGATATGCAGTTTAGATCTTATATTTAAGGCCACATTATTGGCAAACGGATTTACTCTTTAAATCATCGAGGAAATGGTGAAAATTAATGAAAGATGGGATTGTAATCATAAGAAAATACTCCCAAAATAGGTGCATATCCTTCTTGTCCACGGGAAAGATAAATTCGTCCCATTTTACGGTATTCAAAGTTGTGTGCTCCAAGGTGACTGATCGTCACCCCTTTCACCCGGAGCAAGTTATTCTATCATCGGGTTGGGTTGAGTCGCACGAAATTTTTAGACGTCTCGTTGAATCGTAGGCGGTAAATACGTTGTCCATTGTTAACACGATTGTTTCACTCCACGCTTCTTCTTCCAACATACCTCGTGGTCAAATCACTAAAACGGACAACAGTATTACCGGGGAGACCTAAGAGCAGTGACCACGGTTCCAAATCGAAACAGCAGCATTTGCAAAAAAAATACTTCGACGAAACCCCGATTTGATATATCATCTCTTATGCGAAATTTGCCAATTTCAATTGTTACAGGCCAATTATTAATATGTACAAAAGTATTTAGTATTCAACTTAGTATTTAAATTTCTCAAATCTATTATATGTCATGATGTGACATTGTGACGCACTAGAATGTGGGATAGTGTTTCACGTAACCATTGGTTACTAACTAAATACTTTGTAACAATGTTCTAAGGCAGCGACTTTGAAAGGTGTTACCTGATTAACTTTTAAAAAAAGTTAAATTACACTGAGAAGCAAACTTACAATGCTTTGTCATTTCCAAGGTGGAATGAGGTTGCAAATCATTGTGCCGTGAAACTCTATAAATCAAATTTCGATTATTTACTCACTTGTAATTTGCAGGTCAGAATGAGCGTGTACAGTTCTGTCATTTGTCTGGAAGGTTTGAAATCTTTTCTTCTTTCTTCAATGTCGTGCCTTAAAAATCCTTTGGCCCAATATTTTGCCTAGAGATGGGTCAGAATTCAACAAGAACGTAATGACTGATCTCCTTTATTGAACATGTATTCACAAATGTAAATACAAAACTTCAAAAGTGAGTCAAAATCTTTGGTTCGTGAAGAATAAATTATAAGGAACAGAAAACAATTCTAAAAAAACTCTTGGTTTAAGAATTAATCCCTCAAATCCTTAGAAAAGGGCTGAAATGTTTACAAAAGTATTGATCGTGCTCAAAGTCGATTAAGTAATCAGAAAACATCTTTAGTTTAGACGACGGGCTGACTGTGCATAGATAGTATGCTTAATATAATGGAAATGACTGCCAGAGAAAAATAAGCCCATTCCTTAGCGACTTCTTACTGCACGGAAATCAGTTTCGGGGGAGAGGTTTGTTCGAATGGAGTTTCATCAAGAGTTCCCGAAGATCTCAACTTCCCCAATACCCAAACACGCTACCAATGCGCGCCACCATTACCCACGCAAACCTGTCCATCACATTTCCAGTTTTCTCAACTCCACCCTCTTCACAAAGGGACGCGATCTTACCTTCCGTTCAAATTTAATGGGAGTCGCGCACCTGTTGGACCGGGTGATTCCTCCATCTTGCTTCGGCATTTCTTGGTCAATATTTCCTACGCTCACTGCAGATCGTCAGATAAATTTCCCCATTTGTCTCTGTGTGTGATGCAAGTTAGTCCCGGCGGACATTTTTAGGCCCAAGGTGAAAACATAGTGTTCAGTTCATCAGTGTTGCACTATATTTCACCCATCGATTTAGCGTGTGTTATTCACTGAATTCACTTTTTTAACCCATCGAATCATTCACCTAGAATTACGAATTTCAGAGTTCACACGAGTAAACTTTTCATTGCTCCGTCATCTATGAAGGGGTTCACGCGAATTTATTTGTCCTTGTTGCCTTCCAAATCCGATTCCTCTAATTGCACAAAATTATTTAGACCCTCATTTTCTCTCGTATTGCTCTCTCGTCGTAGTAATTATGGTCCTACAATAAACAAACTGTATCTACCGAATAGTATTTTCAAAGAAATCCTGGACATATTTTTTCATTTGACTTTGTCAAATATCTTTTCCACGTTCACAAATGTCACTTAAAGTGAGTGAGTGATGATGATGATGAGTAGCAGCTGCTGCTTGAAATAAATGCCTCTCTCTCTCTCTCGGTCGACACTCACACACACACACACGCGTGAGTATATCCATCATATGATGGAGCATGAAATCTTTCCGGATCAATAAAGTAACTATTACTTTACTGCATTAAAATCTGTGGTTCCGAAATGAAATGTTAACACTTTATGCCCGACGGGATTTCTTTCCAAGCGATACGTTCTGGCGACTGATCGGAAGGTATTTTGCAGCGGTAGATCTAAATGCCGAGCAGTGCTGTCAAAAAGATATTATTTTAATTTCAAATATCGAAAACGATTGTATAATTTTATGATTTGATTTAACGCTGAGGTAGGAAGCCAAAGGTACTGCATGAAACTCATGCCCTGGCCTGAAACTCTCTAAAGGGAATGCTGTCGAATAGCAAAGTGGAATCTGTTACATATGCACAAAGACTAAAGAATATTTTGAACCAGGATTGAGGCTTATCAAATAAAGTAGGTTACGCCAGGTTCCACGGTACGTCTAAAATTGAGCACCTATGAATATTTCTCTCTTTTCCGTAAAGTCTTATAAACTGTGGATATTATTCTGTTTTATGTTTTCGTATCTCCTATTCCAATGCAATTGCGTTACATCAGTGCTTCTCAGATCCCGGTAGCTGAAATGTGTACTGAGGCTTAATTAACATCATGAGGGAGACACGAAATACCTAGTCCATGGAAACACATATTCGCTGGATACGACGTGAAAAAAACGTGCGGATTCTACGGGAAGGTAGGAGCAAAAAAAAAAAGAAACGCGCTGCCTTAAGAAAACGTCTGCCTTTGCTACAATAAAATCAAGGATAAGTAAAGATGCCGTAAAAAGAGATGCTCATTACTTAGAAGCTTCCCCTTGCATTACTGAAGCGGTCTTCCTTAAATTCATCACTCAAAGGAATTGCCTATATTTTACTTTGATATTATTTCGAGCTTATTTTTATACAATGTCCGATTAAGAAGGAAGTCGAAATGCAGATTGTCTGTATCGCTATATAATTCTAACCTCCAGGCTCTACAAGTATCTCTCTGGTATTTCCTTCAATAGTCACATGCGAAGTAATTGTGTACTACGAAATCCCTGCCATCAGAATTCCCCAGCGATTTTTCACAGTTCCTATATTTCTGGATAAGGATCCTTTTTCTGCAGAGTTCCTTCAGGTTTCCTTATTAAAATTAAGCGCTTTTAAATTATCATGTGGTCCATCATCATCATACTTTAATAAAATCTTAGAAAAACCCATATCTGGAAAAAATCTATATAAAAAAATAAACCATCGCACTGGCATTTTTCACAATCCACGGTCAGATTAGTTAGTTCATTTATATGGCACAACTTTATCTACGAAAATTAATAATCATAGAACAAATATTAGGGAGAATTAAATTAGCACGATGTTTCTTTAATATATGGTCTCAAGCCACGTGGAATCGGAAGCTTTAAAGTGTATAACGATAGAGAATATATTTGTTAGTGCATTCACGTAATCCAATTCTCGTAGACGAAAAAAACCATTTGCTTCAAAAATTGTACCTTGAGATAGATTTATTTGCGAATTTTAAGAAAAGAAAAAAAAAACACTTAAATATTTTTCTTACGAAAAAGGCGTCACTTCCATGCAACGCGTCAATGTCAATACGAAAATGCGAAAAAATTGAGCCTTAAAGCGGTGCACCTCTCCCCAGGTGTGATTGTCTCCCCGCTGGCTCACTCGCACGGTAAAAAATTGTCAAATTCGAGAAACTAATTGAGATTGCATTAACCGTAGACTGTTGGAATGGGAGACTGTTGAGTAAGCGTTGAGTATCCCTTGGAAATGAAACTTAAATGATATGCTGTTATTCTTTGCAGTATTTTAAATGATGAGTATTTGGTAGTCTCCGCTAACCTTGTACACTGTTAAATTGAATTTTACACTTCTCTCCTCAGGGACTACCTCAGAGGGTACTCCTTGATAATCTGTTGGCCAAGTTGTTGTCTCTTGTTTTAGCCAAGCTGGTCCCGCTCACCGTACGGAATTTCTCTGCAGATTTTCAACTGATACACCTCGCGATATTAAGTATGCTGGGTTGTCGTGTGATGTTACATATTTCTCCAGTTGTGAGAAGAAATAGACTAATAGACAAACGAAATTACAGATAAATATTTTTCGGCGAAATATTACTCAGGTATATTTCGCTATGTATTTACTTGACCTTTGAAGCTTCTATCGCGGGGCGGCTGTTTACGGCAAAAACTATTGAAAATATTATTTATGAAAAGACAACAGCCATGCCTTGGGTTAGATTCGAACCGGCGACTTAACGGCAAATACAGAACACACCCCATCCATGACCACCATGTAAAACCGACGTTGTTTTTGAACGGTACCTTCATCTTCATATTTTGAATATTTTTAACAGATGAGTGGGGATGAACGTTTGGAGAAGGTTATAGTTTACTCGAATACAGTTACAGAATGCAAGAATACAATTTGACAAACGTAGGCTTGATAATTATATAAATGCTGGTAGTAAAGACCCGTTGTAGGAGCAGCATTTTCGATAAAATTATGGGAAAGGCGACAAAATGTTATTGTTCGTAATAATAATACTCAGTAAATGTAATGAAAAAACCATTATGTTATCCTTTAATTGGCTGCACCTAATGTTAGCTACGAGTAAAGAGCAGGTAGTGATTGTTTGACGCAGATCCTCAGGAAATAGGCATAGTTTTGTGATAAGATGCAGAGCAATGCAACGCAGCTGGATTTGTGTAAGGTAGCCCCTGCCCGCGGGTAGGTCATTCTCAGACCAGTATACATAATTGCAAAGTTATCACTGAAACGTGACAAATTCATTTCCAAGACTATATTTAAGTAATAAAACGAATAGATTTTTAGAAAAATACTGACAAAATGTTATAATAACCGCAGGACTTCCCGCTGCGAGAGGGTAGGAAATGGGACCAAGGGTCGAGGAAAGTGACCCACACTGACCGGGAAAAGGGTCAGTCGGGTGTCCCGCTTGAGTTTGGTTCGGGGAAGGGTAGAACACTCTACACACACCATCGCGTTCCTCGCCCTCTAAAGTGACCACAGCGTCGGGTGAACCCGTCATTCATTCGTTTTGCGTGTGAAATTTTCCGTCCGGTTTACCAGGCATTCTGGTTTTTGCGGTGGAAAAATCATCTTCGGGTTAACACGTCGATATAGAATCGTAAGGGTTAAAACTGCAAATCCTACCGTCAATCATTGATTTATCATTTCCCCGACCGGGCATTCCTTCGGTTAAAAGTTTCAAATTCTGGAAACTATTATTAAGTCGATCCCGAAAAAACTAATTTTTGCAGCATAGAAAGTCATTTCGCTACGAAAATCGTAGTTTTATATCAATTTTATGAATTTTCAGATAATGTAAAAACTTCTTCAACTAATATGTTTTACTTCGTGAATAAAGTTGTCATTTCGTCGTGGCGTGTCTAGATAAAATGAAATATGAAAGAATTGAGATGCAATACTTCAAAACCTTCCATCAGTCAAACCTCGATTTGGGTAAAAAAAAAACTTTCAAATTTTAGGTACTATTTTATATTTCACTCTTAAACTAATTCTCGTATGCTGAAAAGATTAGCTTAGCTTAAATAACATTTGTTGTGAATGCATAATGAATGAAGAAATTCATAATATAAAATGATTTTCTTCGTGAAAAACGTTATTAATTCGTTTTGGCTCATCTAGGCCCATATGTCATGGATTATACGTACCTATAAACTGGGCCATGTAACCGCAATACCTTTAATCAATCAATGTGTGATCTTCATTCACTCATTCGCTCGGTGAAAAAGGTAAAATTGTACCGACCTTTTGACGGTTCTCTCCTCATATACTGATTATCGTAGGCTACGAAGATCTTTCGTCAGGAAAATAGTAGTTTCATATAATTTTTTTTTTATTTTACAAGAAACTTAGAAAATTCTTCACGTTAAATTCTTTTCTTCGAAAATAACATGCTCAGTTCTTTTCGGCGAGTCTATATCAGAGGCAATACGAAAAAATTTAGCCTTAAAAACAGTAAAACCATCCATTACTCGAACTACGATTTTTCTGACCTCACGCGCATTCGATCGGTAAAAAGTGCGAAATCCTAGCAAGAATTTGAGAGTGCGCTCCCCCGTAAAACTCTTTCTATTAGACGACATATATATGTCACGCTTCGAAAATGGTAGTTTCGTATCAATTTTTTAAAATTTAAAGGAAATAATAAAATTCTACAAATAAATGTTATTTTATTAGTTATAAACGTAAATAGCGTGGTGAGTTCGTTGCGTCGCGTTTATACCAACGGAAGTACGAGAAAAATGAGCCTTAAAACTATAACAACTTCGATCAATCAATGTTTTATTCTTTCCTCGAACGGGGACTCGTTCGGCGTAAAGTTTAGATTGAGATTGCGCGCGAGAATTTGAAAGAATCGAAAAATACTCTTCAAATTAAATGTTGTTCTTTGTACATATATAACGTGTTTAATTCCCTACGGCGACTCTTTATCGATGGAAATACGAAGGAATTGAGCCTATAAACGGATTTAAAAGAAATGAAGAACAGTGTTCAAATGAATTCTTTTCTTCGTTGATCGTGGCCAGTATCAAAGGAAACTCGAAGAAAATTAGCAGAACTGGTAAACCATTTATCAATGAAAGTTTGATTTTGACACAGCACAATGATTCGCTCGGTCCAAATTGTCTTATTCTAGATCCTTTTTAAAAATTCGCCGACGTAATCTAATTCCCGTATTTTAGAATGACCTTTCGCTTTACAAATTTTACTTTAAGGCCAATTTTTTTTTTAACTACTTGCCACTATTGAAAGAACTTCCTCAAAATAAATGTTTTTCTCAAAAATAACTTACTCAGTCCTGTCCCTGGGTCTATATCATAGAAGTACGGAAAATATGATTGTTTTCCTCCCTATCTTAACAAACAGACAGAAGCTCTCAAAACCGAGAGAGAGAACCTAAAAGACAAGAGCTGGCA
>WURS02010234.1:0-12394 GCA_011762765.2 Rhinocypha anisoptera | reverse complement strand
GAAAAAAAACTTTGGAGGTTTCATAGCAACATCACTGCGGCATTCTAGATGGTTTCGTGTTTGTGAATTAATGCCTCCTGCTACAGGAGGTCCGAAGTAAATGTTTCGGTAATTATTAGAAGGAAAAAAGCCAAGATAAATAAGTTTTTTAGGGTGGAGGATTAACTTTTCATGATAAAAATTCTTAAAGTTATGAAAATGTTTTATGGAAAAATTTCATTTTACATATCTGCCCACTCAGACATGAGAACTGGACGGTGAAGGAGAGGGAGGTACCTATCCCCACCCTAACGTGCCAATCCGGGAACAATGCTTACGTGGTGAATATTGTAGCAATGGTGCTCACTCATCAATGAGGAATCCAAGGAAATGCATTGCCTTAGAGGACAGTCTTTCCAAATTTTGTAGTGTTGATAGGTTTTCCACTCAAATGAGATGGTATGGTCGGAATACAATGTGTGCACATGTCAGTTTCAATTAAAGGGTTTACTTCACCGACAGGATACCTATCCGGATTCTTACATCATTTTTTGCCACGTCGTTCATGAAGCTGGTTTCTCGCATATCCCTTGGTAGCAACCATTAAACCCAGTTTGTGAAAGCGTGATGGAAAGGGAACTCGGGAGACCACCCGGTGAATCAAGTTCTACTTGGGGAAATTGGATTTACGCTCGCTGACCTACGTGGTAAAATTATCGTGAATCCCTTGCTGTAGCAGATTCTTCACTGAATATGAGATAATGAAGCACAGTGGGGATGGATTGCGGTGAAGGAGAATTCTTAATCACCCGTGAAAGCAGTTACGAACGACACTTTGGGTCAATAGCGAAAATTCCAGATTAAAGCCAATGCTAACACTCGACACCGAAAGTTTACGGAAATAATTAATTCCCATACTTATTAAAAATTCAAATGAACTCTTATTCCCTTCATACCAACACACGTTCAATAATATTTTGTTTTGCAAATTATAAGATATTTGATAGCTAGTAATTATCTACGCCACGAATTATGCTTCTGAAGTCCGCGATTATGACCTCCGAAGCTCCTATTGCAGAAGGTTTGTCACCACACTTAATATTCATGCAATGCGGTCATTACTTATATGAAATTTTGAATTGTATAATAATGTACTATAAAGTGTGTGAAATAAAAATATTATTATTATTATATTATTAAATAGGTCTCATTTCTTTTACTTTACAGCAAAAAAAATAGTTCGCGCTTAGCGTGACACTATCGTTAGTAAAGTTGTTTCCCCTCTCGAAGATGGGTTTAAGGATTCCAAGATTCAAAGATATTATCATTCCAATTAAGTTCAACATGCAGTCGCGGAATTAAAAGACAATCGCTCGTATAGGTATAAATTCTCGGGAGTGAAATAGAAAATGTTATACCGTGATGTCACGTCGTTTAAAGATGACTCATTTATTCTTGTCTAAGCCTCTGAAAAAGGAACGAAGTCAAATTTTTCTTAAACTTAAATTTCTTTGAGTCGAGTAATGATGCGTTAGATAAATAGAATATATATATAATTGCAAAAACACGTTGTGTAATAAAGCGTCTGTTTACAGAGAGAGTGATGTAAATACGTTATATTACGGCGATAGTTTGAAACATTTGTATTCACAAGGTGAATTGCGTAGAAAACAATCCCCGTGCCTCTGAATTCACTTCAACAAGCCGCGAAATGGTACCCGATTGTCAATTGAAATCAAGATAGACTATTTTTACGTCATTCCAGTTGATATTCCATTCCGATAATTTCGTTTCACTCCCGGCGTACGTGATATCCATTGAGGCTATCGGGATGGTCATATGATTGCAGATGGCTGGTTTTTGCTGCGTAATGCGAGGTCGATATGAAACCCTACGTGACTGTATGTACGAAACAACCGGATGTTGCCTGAGAATCGATTTTTTCCTGTAAATGGGTACAAAATATCTCCATAGGACTCCTTTCCCACTAATCCCAACCCTCCATTGCTCTCTCTCTCTCTAGTTTTCCCCGCCTTCAACTCGCTAAAAATTCTTCTCTCACAACTTTTCTTAATAATCTTGTCACCCCGAACTGATTCAGCTTTCCCTCCTCAATATTCCGAGCAACCCTTTCAAGATATTATGGAGTATTTTCAGTCGACGAATTGATATCTTGATCGAATGTGCCTGGCGCAAGACAGTGACTATATATTGCAGGGATAAAAGAATAGAATTAATTGAGTAACACGGAATTTTTATGCCTTATTAAATCGTTGTTAAAGACAAATAAACGCACCCCCATGTAAAATGTATTCTATAATTATGGGCAAAAAATAGAAAAAAATTATATTAAAGAGGACTGGACGTTGATATGAAAATATAAAGTATAAAAGTACCTATAGCAAAAATGCACGAGGCTAAATTTATGAATTAAATATTCTTGAATTTGCCGCAAAAGCTAATTAATTGTGTAGATAGGCAACAAAAATTTTTTTAGTAAAAAAATGTACAAATTGAATGATCACATTTAATCACACAACTGAGGTGATAAAATATACAGCTGTCAAGAAACGGGGTGTATTATTAAACCTCATCGATATTAACGTTAATTAAGATTCCACAGATAACTAAAATCGATTTTTATTTTTTTAAAATTGTTCGGCTAAAAGTTTTCCCTTTGTAATATTAATCAGCGACGAGAGTGACTATCATAAATGTATCTAGTCCAATCTTTACTCGGGTAGATAGTGAAATGAATATAAGGGTAATGAAATATCTTAAGTAGAGTACTCACATTTTTAGTAGCTAATTAAATTAAATAAATGAGAAAATCAAAGAAGGCGCTGTCAAATGGCCCTTAGTGAGACAACATGAATAATAAGGTTAAATTAGAATAAAATGATAAATGAAGCAAACATGAGTGAATTAAAATTTTGCCTAATCTAAAAAATTGACTACCACCAACCTATGCGCAAAACACGTAAGCTAATATTTCAATCTGAGAAGAGTGCTACTATGGAAATGACTAAGCTTACACAGTAAGAATAAGCCTGGATGAATTGAGATAGAAAGGAATGGGTCTTACAGTGACAAAAAGAAAATAAACAGTTGATAAACGCTGAAAACCGAAGATTAACGGGTTTTAACAGAAAATCGGAATATAGTCTTTCAGAATATGTAAACAATGAAGATTTAAGCTACGTATTGCGTATGTATGATTTTACACGTGATATTTAAATGCACGCAATTGAGAAAGTACCAATTTCGTTTACCGTTGGGGAAAATACATTATTTCAGAGTCACAAGGCATTCTGTCCACCCTTATTCCTCTCTATGGCTGCCATAAACCCATTAGATAATTAGATGTTCCAGAATAAACCGGTTATTACGAGACGATTCTTAGAATCAAAATACTGTTGACACTATTTTAAAGTGACTGGTATATAATAATATCACCACTAAAACAAAAAATAATTTGTGGAAAAATGAACACAAAAATTATGAAAACTCTTTCCATCAGAAAAGGGGATTTTGCGGAAAGAGCCTCTTTGCTCCAAAAATCATAAACATTTTCTGATGTAGCAACAGCAATTTTAACTAAGGTGTTATTCCTTTTATTCCGAATATTTACGTGGCTTGATTATGGGGGTACGAAGATGAATTGCTTAGCAATCGTTGGGTACAACATATACTAACGGTAACTTCTTATTTACTTTCTTCGATGGCTAAATAAAGAGTATTCTTGTGAGTGGATCAAGTTTGCATTGATGATTCATACAAAAGACAAATTGTATTTTCCACATTTTTATGCTTGATACAACATTACCGGACGTGATTCCCGGTAAAACGTCATCGTCACATTCCTGAAAACGTGTCTATAAGTTTTATTCTTCGGTATTTTAGTTTATCATAAATAGGAACATTAAAATCTTCCGCGAGATTAATCCGAAGGTCTTGATTTCCAAAAATTATGAAGGGCAAGGGCTTCCGTGCAAGGAAGGGAGAAGTACCAGCATTGGTACAGGTGACACAACGGTCACTTGCGAGAGGGACGCAAGAGGAAACGCACGTAAGAATTACGTCAGTTAACGGTCACTCGTCGTCAACGGGATGGTAAGTACAATCGATTCGGCCCCAGAAAATAAAAATAAACACATGTACAGTAAGTTTTTAGGGCCATGGAAGACCATGGGAGCGAGTGGCTTTTAATCACTGTCATCACAGGAAGGCGTCACACGTGAGAGATTCGAGAATACGAGTGTACACACGCGGATGACATTTTCCAACCTTACGCAAGGCGTAGGGTAACTTTTTCTCATTTTTTCCATTTTCAATGGAACTCTCCTCGACTCCTTGCACTCCTTCTTCTCTAGTTTTCCTTGATCACATATTTCCCAATGACAATTTCTACATCATAGTCATACGCACACATCTATCCCCCGCTTCGGGTTTCCTTGGAATTCCTTCCTCATACTAAACCGTGATAGAACTTAGAAAACGATTTCTTCCTCCTCTATTTCACCTCCCCCTCCCCCTCTATATCTTTTTCTCAAACACAATGCATCCTTTCTGTTGTCCGTCCCGGTCCTGTCCGTTCAGTTTTTTTCCACTACGAATTTACATTTCCTACGCAGACAAAATAACGGAGAATCTAATAGAAATGAAAATCGCATTATTAACCGTCGCGCACTTTTTCCTATTGCAAAACGAAGAGTATTTGATATCGAGTATCGAGAAAAAAAACATGTCCGATTGATCGAAATTTTACCTTTTCCACTTTTGCGCAAGAAAGTTTATCATGTTCATATTTAAAATTCAACAGGAAGATACTGGATGGGATGGACCGAATTGTTCGAACCACCGAGGGCACTGAAAGCAATGTTGAGGTACCAATGTGTTGATCACCGAAACTATGGTATTGAAAGTAATCCAACCCAGTGCAAAGAAGAGTTTTTTTTTCTGTTCTGACAGATTGCTCATTGAATACGAAGTTTGAGACCGGGTCAGCGCAATGTATAAAGGACATGGACAATCCCACTTACCTTTTACTTATATTAGGTCACTCATCTCAGCAGCATAATAATTTCAGTCTACGAAACGATCTTACCTGCAATAAAAGTGAAATATCAATCAGAACAAAATAATGTTCAAAAGCACACCATGTCTAAATCAAAGTTCCAAAAATAAAAACAAGGTTTATCCTAGTTTCAAGTACTTAGAAATAAATATACCAAGATATAACATATGTCCCTATAACTTTAATATCAAAATCAGAATTTATGGTAGACCATTGTTTTAAGACATCTATATTATCTATACTTCCACTGATCCCTGGTTTCATATAACATCTTAACACTGTTTACATTCAACTTGAGATTATTAATCTGAACATGTATATTATTATCATATTTCAAAAATGAGTGCAAACGTATGACATATTTGGAAAAAATATACTAGATGTTTAAAGTCAAGCAACAAAAAAGTAGATTAATTTACAGCTTAATAAAACTTTTAGGGAATATGGCTGTTATTCGAAAAATGAAAATACCAGTAACAGGGGAATCATTGACAGTGGCATTAACGACACGTGTGATAAAATAACTAGCAGCACTTGCAAGAGAATTCGTGTCAACGAATTCATATTCAGAAAATTAATTGAAATCGGACAAATCCCAGATTTACATCGATCATGAAATCGTAATGAGTTTGTACGAAAAAGATGAAAGAAAGAATTAACTTATTGCAACGACAGGAGTCCAGCTATAAAGAATGCCTTTGGACATGTGAGACCTATCTGTTCAGGACTTATTTGGTATTTAACAAACAAAGAATAAAATTAGAATGGACTTGAATAATACCTGTCTTTCTCTCGTATTCTGCTAGATTTTCTCATTTATAACCAATGACAAAAATGTCCTCAGTTAATGGAAACTGTCGTTTGAACTCTTAAAAATATCCTGCTTGACGGACCAAGGAATCTTTGCTTCGCTTGGCTTGATACTAAGGATTGAGCTGCTATTTTATCACGCGATGTATTTTTCTTTCCAGATGTAATTTCGTGATCCAAGGCATGAACATCAAAAATAATAAAGAAATGATTGATTCCTCTTGATAAAGGAATTGATTATCCGGGTCCGTTTTCATTCGCCAGAATAATGTTCAACAGTTACAGAGCCTCAAGCAAGAACCACAGAATGTCTAAGTAAAAATAATGTTAAAAAATTACAGAAAAAATAATGGATGCAAGTTAGCGAGATAAATTTATATTTGCTTTGAATTCTAACGAAGAAAATCACCATTGATTCGGATAATCATGCGAATAATAATTCTACATCTGTTACTGAGGACAACGAAACTCAAAAGGTAAAAACTACTGGAAAATGCATCTTTAGCCACATCTGAACTTAATGAGAACGTAAAAATTATATTAAAAAATAAATTTCCTTAACATGATACTGGATGATTAAGAGTAAAGATTAATAAAGGAAATACATGCATTGGCTGCATCAAATAATTAAGCAGAAACGAAAGGGGAACAAATCGACAAAAAGTCGGTGGTCTTTATTCCGATTTATAATAATATTATATTACTTTGTAAACTAAATGTATGTATTTTGAATGTAAATTGAAATATAAAAACGTGAGACAAGAAAATAATGCTGGAAGTATTATGGGGTATACTCTAATAGTGAATCGAGATTCGTCGTTAGAATCGCTGGTATTGGTCGTGATTAGATTTTGAATTAGTAAATTTTTTCGTTTTACACACTATATCAGCTGTCTGAACGCACGAACGCAAACATTACCAGAGGAGGAGGACCAATCTTATGTAACGAAACGTTTTTAAAGGTAAACATGTGGTAATAATTACGCATTAATCCTTGCGGTTTATTTATGATGATGAATCGCGGAGAAAAATTATTATTTCAAGTGCGATCCCAGAAGAAAAAAACAGCCAAAAATGAGTTACATTTGTTTGCGGCCCTTTTTTCTCCTCATCCCTTCCATCTGGAGCGGCCGGAGCGCACCAAAAAGCGCGTCCCTTACCCACTCCCTTGACATCAGATTAAACATTTCGCTCTAATCTCTGTTCTCTGACCACCCAACCACCCTCCCACACACAATCTCCTCCCCGCAATGTGCAACTAACTCTCGCAACAACCACTAAGGCGAACTTATAGGCCTTCATCAGCGGCGCGCCCCGGGGGCGGAAACAGTTGCGCAGAGATATTATTAACGACGGTGGATGGCAGTTCCGCCGAATTACACCTCACGAATCACAGGACGCACTAAAGCCTGCCGTAAATCCCTTCGGCCTAATGTTTTCCTTGAAAAATTTAAAAGACGTCGTAACGAGGATCCAGGATGGAGACAAGGAAATCATTCATTCGTCCTGTTTACTTGAGTGCGCAGCGGGAAATATGTAATCATTGAAATAATTGTATCCATTCGACCCTTTTTTATAGTTTCCCCGTGCGTTAACAACAATTAAGCACCTTTAAATATGTAGTTACTACGTTAACCCTGATTAAAACCTCACAAATTCATAACATATTTAGAGACAATTTTTATCATTCGTAAATTTTGTTTACATAAACAATCTTCACCCATTTAAGATAAAATTAAGCTGAAAATTTTCTTCCGCGGGCTAGGTTTAGAAAGGTTTAGTTTATTCGCTAATGAATTAATGCTATCTGGCTGAGTAAAAAACAGCCATCGCTGAAAACCCGTCGAAAGACTGGCAGCGTAGCAAATCCGAATTACAAGCAAGCAAAAGCTACTTAAGGTCGCCCTTTTGTTAAGCCTCGCGCCTTCACCGGGAGATCCTGTCAAACTGAAGTGGTTGCCATGGCTACGGCAAGCCTTGCGAGGAAAATATTGCTCTCAAGAGCTCTCCGCCTAAAAGAGGAGACATAAATTACTCCAATTTTTCCAAGTAACTTTTCAGAGGTCAAAGACTGTAATTCAGTTAAAAAAATGAAAGCTAAAAGATAACTTAAGAATGCCTTATTAGCACTTCCTTAATTAAAAATCTTCCCATACCTTTTCGGGTTCCTGTGGCGACGTCGCGAAGGGATGAAAAACGGAAGGAAAAACATTTCATGGACACCAAAGTAAAGGGAATGCTGAAAAACATGGTGTTATTCACATGCTGTGCTTAGCCTCCCATGTCATAACCTGACTCTTTTTAAAGAACCTTAATTAAGAGGAATAATTTGACGTCATAACATAGTAACTCGAACTCATAGGCCCTCACTCGTTCCGCAATAATGGAGAAATATTCTATAAAAAGTGTCGTCATATTTGACAGCTCATTAATTATTCAAAAAACATAGAAAAATAGTTAAAATCTAAATTTCTGTGGAAAATTGCCAAGAATTTTATTTATGGATTTTCATAAACCTAATAAAGCTCTCACAGTGATGTTGATCTATCTTCCATCTCGACTTTTATAGAGAAGAACAGGTTAAATGGAGGAGAGTTCAAATTCTAAATGGACTACTGTTTCTTCTTGAGTATAAAATTACCGTCATCTGTATCCTTGGGAGAATTATTTAGGTTTGCCATCGATAGGACTTGAATCGGTATACAAACCATATTCATTCACGCACGGTAGAGGTAGGATGACCCACGATTATTTTAGAATTAGTTCTCTGGCATGTCAAGGAAAAAAGCGTGGTACGCGTGGAAAAGGTTGAAGTCTAATTAACAACTTAGTGAAACACAATCTTGACGGATCTTCAATCAATTGACTCCATGAAAGAAAACCACAAAGTATCCACCGTGAGTTTCACCTTGGAACAAGCGGCCGAACTACGCTAATTGGTTATCGCTTTTTGCTCACGAGGCGGAGTCATATTCGCGTTTAGCGGAGCAGGGATCGTGGAAAGGTTCCGACAAACCGGGACGTCACAGAAGCCATCGGAATTCCGGCGGGGCAAAAGTTAAGAGAAACCAGCCAACCACGCCTCCCACGGTACTGAGATGCTATAACAATTGAGTGGAGCATGAGCGAGTCATGAAGTCGTTCGTTCGGATTGTGTTACGCGGAGAACCTTGGAGGGGGGGGGGGGAAAGAAGGGTCAAGGTCGGCGGTGCCCGGTCTCGTCCGATGAAACGGAGGGGAGGATGGGAGAGGGAAGAGCGAAAACTTCCGAGAGAAGGGAGGGGGGGGGGGGGGGGGCTTAAATAATTATTGCCCGAATGAAGAAGAAGACGAAGAATAAAAAAACAAAACATGACACATTGACGCAATTCCCCGTCAATGGAGCACGTCCATAACATCATCATTTGTTACGGTGAACGCCCGCTGGCTTCCGTCAAGGAGAACTGGGACCCCGGCGCTTATTAAGGACGCACCACAGCACATTAGCATAATTGAATCCAAATGATCACGGCAGGTGGAAGGTGGAACGATTCAATGATTTTTTTTACATGAAGCCGAATAGTACCTCCGCGAATCCTACGAATTTCCTAAAAATGTCAGCGAAAATTAGAACAATATCAAAATAAAATCCGTGGATCACCATGCAATGCATTTCGAAACCTTTATACATAAATTCTCTTCAACGGTTGAAGAACATCAGAAGTATCAAAGGGGCTAAGTTTGTTGAAGCTAAATGCAAAAAACAGATTAAAAATAAAACCAAATGAAAAATGTTCAAGGCAGTTTATTATGAGAGACAGTATAATAGTTATCATTAAGTATAAAAACCCAGTGAAAAGGGTATTTTCGAATTTTTTTCCTCCACTGTATTGCATGTTCAAAGTTTCTAGTATTTTTTTTATCTTTACCCGAACTTCTGGTACTTGAGCTTATTACTGTAGCCCATTAAGCAATTTTTTATTGAATTGTACTTAATTTTATAGGTCTCCATAGAAAAATAAAGTATCTTTCTAAGTTTAGAAATAGCTTATAATTCGGTGACACCACCGAAAACTCTTGAATGATAGAAATGAATTTTGGGTAATAGCTCCTCAGATTGTGGTTGAAAGCGTTTCACAGGATAATGAGTCATTGCCAATCGTTCAGATGTAGGAGTACTATAAACATATTTAATTAAACACAAACACTTTGCATCCTCCATGATATGAATTAACCAAGCAGATAATGGTATTTAGGTTAGATTATAATTTTTCCTGGCCATTGATGGTAGGAATTTCTGGTTGGATTTACAATAAGTTATCCACGTATTTTTATTAATAATGTACATATTTAAATCCAGAACTATTGTTTGCACAGAAGAGTGAAGAAACATTGGAAGCAAAGAAGGATTTTTATATGACTGTACTGAAAAGAACAATTTTATTTCGACCTCAAATCTACTATTACAAAAATTAGGGTGATTAATCCGGGTTTGAGTCGTGAAATCGATATTTCATTCGAAGTAAGGATTGGGAGTTAAAAGACTCCTGGCTAGACCTCCAGTGTTGCGCCGATGTTCATTTGCATTACGGAATATCAAAGAGAATGGGAGCATAGTTGAGAACAGCAACAGAAAATGTGGTGGTTGATAGAGGACACCAAGATGGAGAGAAAAGTGGGTGAAAAATAAGAGATAATGATTGAACATAATGGAAGTATGTAATTATAAAATACTTCTTATGAGAATGATAATGTTATTGCAGCACACATTTATGTTGTTAGTTGTATAGAAAATTAAGTTCAATTTTAAACCATTGCCTAACATGTTACAGGTGGAACGAAATTCTTCTCGTATAATGCCAAAATATTATTTGAAAAATGAATTTACTGCCATAATTACTCCTACATTTTGCTCTATAGTATATGATGTCAAGCATTTTAATGAGATTTCAGTATCGTAAAAATCAAAGACTTATTTTTTCGTCATGGTAGGGTATTTTGACATTAATTTTTTCAGCGTGGCATATTCAGTGATAATTTCCCCATAAAATCGAAGTTTCAGGAATCAAACCTCTAATTATCCCTGTATCTGGAAACATTTGTGGATAAAATATTCAGAAATGCACATATCTGAGAGTTTAGCGGCAGATTAAATTGTAGTGATTGAAGATATGATGTCGCATTTCTCTCCACTCTCCCATAGCCTTAAATTTTGTTGTTAATCATACTTATTCAAACAAAGTCAACTCCGTAGTCTCGCTCACAAGAAACGAATACTTTTATTTAAACTAATTTGTTGGACTACTTCTAAGTTGAAACGGCTACCGAAGTATTTTAGACGTCGTTCATCAAGTTGAAACTTATCGAAAATACTCTCGTAATCATATTATATGAAAAAGAAAGGACAAGCGTTTTCCACAACTTGTATGACGAAGGCTAAAGCGTTTATGTAAGGAGATTGATAAAAAAACTCCGCAGAGAATACAAAATTCATGAATAAATAAGAGGTGCTAAGATGTATATGCTAATAGGAATATGTATGAAGCCAACGCTCTTAAGTAATAGCCGGACATCCCTTCCAAAATATTAAACCGATCAATCACATTAACCAAAATTAAAGCAGCAAGAAATCTTCCAAGAAGAGCGACAAAAAATAAAGTGTGCTGATGGAGGTAGAAAAAATATTTGACCACCCGGGTATTCTTGTATGTCGCAAATCATCTGTGAAATGAAGGAACTTAGATCATTACACATTTGAATTATAATAACGTTCCCAAACTTTCAATATTCTACGCGAAACGTGGAGAGAATCAACTAAGATGAATCCCAAAGGGTTTTCGCTCGGGAAGCAGATTATTTGTTACTTTAGCCCCGGATCTGTTTTAATGATTCTGGCTTCTTCAGCTCCACAGTAAAAGACGTAATGAAACAAGAAGAGACGCAGACGAATTTTTACCAATCACCCATCAGATCAAGGAGGCAAAATTGATTATGATCGCAGTTTTGCAGGCAAGAAATTTTTCCTGCCAGCATTGCGCTCGATACCCCTTGAACACAGTTTAACCTGAGAGTTAGTTTTGTAAGTTTTCCCCATCTCCGGGAATCGCACGTAGGAGAGAACGAGGCACAGTTTTCCCCCTACGGCTCCTTCACCTTATCGCTGAACCAAAAGAAGAATGCCTGATACCACGCAGCAGTTAAGATTGCCATCGTGCTCGCCTGCACAAGTCCGCAAAGTTATCCCGGGGCACCGGCGACACGCAGGGGCCGTCGACACGAGAAGTTTGAACGCTCCGAATCCCCCAAATTCGAAATTTTTAACCGGAAAAGCACACGTCCGAAAAAATCAGAATAGAAAGGGGAAACGCGAGAGAGGGAACCGCAATGCAAAGGAACGTCACAGTGAGGCATGGGGTGTGAAAAGAGTGGCGATTAATTGAGCGCAAATTAAAAAAAGAAACCTGGCCGGGGAAAAGGGAGGGAGCTAGGAAACTAAAAAAAATATTTATTCGAAAGTCTATTTATACTCGTACCTGCAATTCCAAATTA
>WURS02010224.1:0-12394 GCA_011762765.2 Rhinocypha anisoptera | reverse complement strand
CCCCACCACCATCGCAGCCCCTTTCCCCACCCCACCCTCCCTTTGTCCAAAGGATTACACTTATTTATTTGAGCGTCGCAAAGGCATCTTGCTCCCTGCATATATTTTCACATGAAGTGCGCTGGGAGCGAAGGAGATTACTCAGACCACTCGGGGGAAACAATATTCAGAATCCTTCCTGTCCCCAGGGTCACGCCAAAGGGATCGGATATTCTGGAATAATTCAGCGTCGAGAATGTTTATTCAAGTGTGGCCAACGACTGAAACGGCAATGTGAAAAACTTTGTCCCCTCGAGCAAAAATGTTTAACATTAACACCAAACCTCGAGCCGGCGGAGAGTGGTTATAGAATTATCATTTTCAATGTGGAAAGAGCTGTTCGCCATATATTCAGAACGTTGTACTACCCACATAAGGCTTACCTTAAGTAAAAACAACATAAAACTTGAGAAATTAAGGAAATCTTAATTACAGAATGTAAATTTGAGCTCGCTATGTGAAATAGATCACGTATAGAGAAAAAAAGTATATTCTCTCTTAGAGAATAAAGTATATGGCATCGGGGGTGTGACTCGTTGTCACCTGACGAGATGCGAAATCAAATTCGTCTACTTCAAATTGATATTCATTAATATTAGAAAGTTTTGGCATGAAAGATTTGTCATAAATAAATTACTTTATGTTATATCTAATAGTATTTCCATAATAGAATTCTATTTCAAGGCTTCGATGGTATAAGGTGAGGGTATTCTAAGGTGAATAACTCATTTTATTGCAACCCGTTATAGCTGAATTATCATTTTACTACTTTATAATTATTTATATATTGACCCTTCTATCACTACCTGGTACTTTAATTCATTATTTAATAATTATTTTAGTATTTAATTACTCTCTTTACGGAATAAAAATCCATATTTGAAGCATATCTTGCTTCAAGACAGATTTAGCAAATATAGGAATTGCTTCAAGAAACATCAAGAGAAGCTCGAAAACTTGAGATATTTCTTTGCATTATCCTTCTTACCTTCTAAAAATTGAAAATATAGCATAAATATTGACATTAATATTATATCTCATACAGCAATATGTAAATAGCAATGTGGCGAGACATATATTTGAGTCTATGGTAAGAATCTAGGACAAATTGTAAATCAATTTGAAGATTAAAGCATTCAGACTGACAACGGGTCAAATGAAAGAAAAATTGAGGTACGAAGTCCAATTGCGTGTCTGGCAATGTTATTACGTTAACAATTCAAGTAGCGTACAGAAGGTTGCTGAACACCGCTTTCAGGTGAATTCTAAGCTGGATAGGAAAATCTTTTAGGACGTTGAATTTCTCAAACGAATTTTCGTTGCCGCTATGCAGCAGGTTAATGATCTTTGGGGTAAGAGGACTACTTTTTACTCTTAATACGGAAAAATTTAGCTCGAAATATTAAATACTTCTGTTTTTAATTATTAAAAACTTTTAGTAACATCCAAGGAACCTGTTTTGTTTGCTGAAAATAATGATATTTAATCCCTGATATCGGAGTATGTAGACTCTACGGCAATTACAAGGTTCGTTTCCTCTTTGCTCCACATGGATATATTTTCTTGCCATCTCTACAGTTGAAGTGATATTGCGATATCTACAACGTAATTTTAAAACAAATTAACCGAAAAAGTTATTAAACTTTTGATATTTCTTTTGACATTTCGAAACAAAATGTAAAAAAGTAGGGTTACTCCCTTTCAGAGTCTGAGCCTTAAAAACACCATGAACATATTAAAATGGAAAATATCTGAAGCTCACCCGTAAAGGTCATAAATTTTATACCGTGGCCACTCACATGCAGTGTGGTCCTTAACTGACACTTTCATATGGAGGGGAAAACAATTTAACTGCTCTCTTAAAGCTTTGCGTTTAAAACTGTGACTCAGCACCTTTCCTTTCTGGAAATTACAAGACAAAGGCTCTTCCACCAAAGGTTTGCATTCGCTTACGTAATGTTATGTACATATTGCGTTGAGCCGGATAAACGCTAAGGAGGTTCTTATACGTGAAAGTGAAAGGAAGAAACAGAAAGAGGTGATGAATCCTATTAGAATGGACGTGATGAGCCGACTAAACGCTAATTCTACAAAGGGTCTGACCCCAGAAACCACAAGCCCACAAGAGCAGCTGCCCGGAGACCGTTTATCTCATCCCTACCTAAACTCTGCCGTGCCATCCTCGAGCAGGAAATGAGGCATGAATGATGTGCCACAGTAAAAAAAAGACGTTTTTCATTCGAACAAATTATTAGAGGAACGATCACGATGGAATCACCGGAATTCGTCGATAAGCCAATTATCCCCGCTTACCGAGATCTGATTACTTCTTTAAACCTTTTTGAACTGAATACGAGGAGAGAATAAAATGATGTCTTACACAAGAGAAGAATAGCGGTTGCATAAGGGAGAAAAATACTAGGAAACATATCTAAAATTACTAGACTCCTGCTTTTATGGTTTTATCTGAGAAATTGCGTCAAGAAGAAGTTAAAGAAAAGAAAGATTTCTCAACTCTTTTACATATAAAAATTCCTCAGAGTTTTTTCACCTTGTGTCACTCTGATTAACCGTCTTCACGAATTATAAATAACTATAATCATAATATTTTGCTATATTTAAGTGAATAGTTAAAATTTTAGTTTTTTTTTTATTTGTGAAACTTCATTTTCCTGAAAAATATAGGATATTATGAAAAACCAGATAGATAGCTGTCACCTTCTTAGAGTGTAATTGTTTAATAAATTTATTTATAACTTTTAACAGGATTTTTCCTACCGGTTAGGTCCTTACTTATACACATGAGAAACAGCGACCTTTTCACTATGCGAAAAATACATACAATTAAATTGAAGATGTGTAATATATATGTAATTTATTTTTTATTTTAAACGTTGCAGGTGTTTATTATTTACTGATTGAGTACATAACAACTTTAAACCTTTAATCATAGATAAAAACAAAAGTAATAGAATGGTTAATAGAATAAGAGTGGGCACATGTATTGGCTACGATCATATCAGCTGTATATCAGTCTAGAATTACAGCCCCTTATTTAAAAAAATAATTTTTAAATATATCCTAAATATTGTATCCCAAAGTAAGTTGAATGAAAAAGGATCTTTGGGTAACAATATTTTATATTGTAATTTATTTTGGCTGTGATCTGCGCGACAGCATTCTAAATTTAGCAATATTATTTAGGAAATTAAAAAGATCGATTCCATAGTAGAACTGCTATAAAATTGCAACGGCTACTAAATACGGATATTAAATTGTTTTATTTTGACGCGTTCCGTGTTAATGTCATCTGTCGTAGTAAGTAATTAAATAATTGGGGTGATATGGGAAGAGGGAACGATTGCAAAAACCTTCGTTAATAGAAGCGTAAAAGTAAAGCGGAGTGGATCGCAGGTTGTTGGAAAATAGAGCAGGTTTAAAGAGATTACTCGGATTTTAAAAGAATTAAACAAAACGCAAAATAAAAGAGACTACTAATTTTAATTAAACTGCCACAATGTTCTGTGCAACTAGTGATACACATCATAATATTTAATTCCAATCGGTGGCTTCCCTCAGTGTGGGTGGTTGGAAAATATGTTTAGTGCCAGGGGTTTACCTTTTGATTATTTTATTAAATCATTATTTTCCGTTTCAATTGACCTTTTGCGTTTTGAAAGGGAGATCAAACATCAATTCACATTTTGTAGCATAAAATTAAACAAGAATCATTTGCATGGTAGCCATTCTTTGTCCGCTGCCTGACAGTTGGCGCATGCGATAATCAAAAGAATTTAAAATAACTCTCGGTGTTGTTTAAAATGAAAGTTAAATTAAATGTTAATATTTTATAATCTTCGAGTAAAAATTAGCAGTCCTGTAGACTTTAAAACCTCAGAATGTATATGAATATTGTTCACTAATACGGATATATATCAATTCGACTCAAAAGCGAACAAATTAGAAAATTCGTTTGGGAAAATTTATACTTATTTTCCACTACATCCTTCTAAACTACACCCGGTCAATCTATATTACGTCACTGTAAAGGAGTTTTTCACTATTAAATGTACGAATATGGCTGAATACTCTTTATTCTTCCACATATTCTACATTCCTGGGAGCAGGTAATTAATACTGCTTATTAAATTTCTCTTTTTGTCTCTTTGATGAGAATATAGGCATCAAGGAAATATATTGGAAATGTTATACGCACGTTAATTACAACGACTGATACGGTCATATTCAGGAGAATTGTATGACCAATGCTAATATTTGTGAACAGTAAGAATTTAATCATGATGAATTCTAAACAATAAAGGCGCGATATTAAATCACGCCCAAATCCAACCTATATCTTATTCTCTACACAATTTAAAAATCTGATGATGAGTACGAGAAATGTAAATGATTAGAGCTCAAAGATAATATTTTTATTTTCAAATGGAAAGAGGATGAAATTAGATTCTGAAATACGCTGTTCCATAATTTAATGTAGAATATAGGCAATTAAGTCTTAAACCTGATGGGACTATATTTGTTTAGAAGATTAATAATTAAAACGAAATGGCTCTATTCAGTTAAAATGACCTTTTCTGTTGGAGAAAGTGTAGGCGAATTACATTTCAAAACCCGAAGCTTTTATGATCATAAGGTCGTTGAATTTTTATCCAATGATTATTATTTTTTAATATAAAAAATTAATTTTTAATACTTTATATTTTTGGTTTAATGTCAATATTCTATCTAGAATCTGTAGATGTCTTATTACTAGGGCGAAGCCATTAAGATCCCTGCATTATATAGGTATTTACTGACCTTTATGGTTACAACCAATTTCCGTATCTAACTACCATTTTATTAAACATTTCCAATCCTATAAAGTTGCATTAAAAATCTCATTTCACTGCTGAAAGCTTCACCACAATGAATTCCATATTTATTAGCAATTTAATTTACTTAAATTTAGGCTCTGGATCGTTTTAGATGTTATATAGTGGCTATAGTCATAAACTAAGAATTCAAAGAGAAGGAAGCATCAAAGCTTTAGATGATAAACAGAACCTTAGATGAATTGTCAGAAATATTGCAAACACATACTGATTAAATATTGAAAATAAGTTCTGAAACAACGTCAAATAGATTTACTGAATTTTTCTTCCATTAATGGAATGTCGACATTATTATAGTAGCTATTTAATGAGAACATTGTCCAGAAATCATCAGTCAAAGATTATACTGCTCTTACGGAAGTTAACACCACATCCGATTGTGTAATTTTTAAAGAAGATGGAACAAAAAAGTAAAACGACGTAAATATTTAAAATTTTATAGGGCCCCAGCCAAAACCTTGTTGACAGAAAAAATGCACACCAAGGGTGTATGCAAGATATTGGTTCCGAGATTGCTCACGCTCGAGAAACAGGACGTTTGCCTGAAGGTTTGTAGTAGCAGGATTGTTTTATATATATGTATATGTGTGTGTATATATATATAAAAAATATATATAGGGTTCGTCTACGACTGTGGTCATTTGAACATAACTCAAATCGAAGGAAAACCCAATCGGATCAACAAAACTCCCATTTCCGACGCGGGACTGGAACCTTGAAACTTTGGATTACCCAGCGAACGTGCCACCCACCGGGATTACACCGCTGTTTTGTACCTGAATGTGATGCGTCCCTCATTCTCCCTATCTCGATCCATGTGACTTTTTTGTTCCCAAAATGTAATGAAACGTCTTTGCGGGAAACTCTTTCTATCATTAGAGGTAGCGGTAATCGAAGCGAATATGTTACAACATGCAACCGCTGGGGCAGAAGCAAACCTGGAATCGAACCATTTTTACGCCATATAAATAAAAAAGTAACGTATTATGTGCAACATGCATGTTATGTACAATGCATCATATAATTTTTTAACAATAATTTATATTTAAAAAAGGTTATGATCACTATTTACCGAACAAGTCTTTTACATTAGTATAGGAAAATGTCAGTTGGCATGATATACCGATGCCATAGATGAAATTCTATCCCATAAAATTTAAGTTGCTACCTGACGTGATTGGCCCCAATAAGTTTTTGAGCATATAATATTAAACAAACATCACATTTATATAACTGTATCTTGATATCCGTTACACCTAATATCCTGTCATTTACGCTACACCGGTTCGTAGCTCGTGTGATTACATCACTTCAATCTCTATCCTCTTTCATTGCCATAAATCATACCACTTGATTGTAGAGACATTTGATTCCCAGGCTCTTTCTAAATATGTCATTATATTTCCCTTCACAATTAAGTTTCACGCCCGATATACTTTAATACCTCATCTATATTACCCGAATACCGTCATAAAGGAAAAGTCACTCGAGTGAACAATGGGATAAATTTAATGACTGATTTTTGTTACTCTTCTTGAGTCGTTTTATTTCTGGGTCAAATAACCTGATAATGTCCTTTGCGTAACGTACTTTGGTACTCAAATTCCGCTACAAACACTCGTAATCAACTTTACGCTAAGCAACGGATGGAACAAAATTTGTTCATGTGCAAAGCAATAGCCTGGTGTTACCATTTGGGCTTATGGGGAGGAGCAGTTTTAATGAGTTGGATAACGTTAGGCGCATTTGCTCATGGGAGCGCGATGCCACATTTGAATCGTTATATGGCCCTCAACAGACACGGGGTACATTGGTGCCCTTTTTTCCCAGTTTTGGTAACCAGGGTAAATTTTTTCAGAATTCTGGTAAATATCAGTTGAAGCCGCGTGTTATGCGGACTGTGAAAATTTGAACATGGATGGGAGAGTAATTATGCACTTCTATGCTTACAGATACCAATTGTGTAGAATGAGAAAATCTCTAGATTCGGAGGATCTCTAAAGAAAAAGAGAGTCATGAAATGGCACTCGATGGCATGAAATTTTATTTAATAATCCGCGGTACATTAGGTACTTAGTGTAATAATATTTTCTGAAATAATGGCTAATAAAATTGTGAAATCCTATAGCGATTTCGTTGTACGGCTCATAGTTCCCATAAATAAATAGATTTAGAATTACATGAATCTACTTCAAATAAGTACAGATGATAGATCACACTGGTCAGTATCTATTTATATCACTAAAAGTGCAATGAAAGTTAACTAGTTATGAAATAAGATGCTTTAGATTTGAAATAACTAGGCATTGAGAAATCATTAATACTCCGAAGAAAAACTACTAATTTCTTCAACTTATTTCTGTTGTAACGTTTGTGGTAGTAAAAGACTTTTTTTACCCTAGTAATGAATGATCACTTCTGGAGATTTATTCTTCCTATATTTAATCTACTACGGTTAAGTGTGAACAGTTATTTTTAAAACCAAAAACAAAAATGGTAATAAACTTCGCAAATACAAAAATAACAAGCAAATGAGTAACCATAAATAAAAATATAATAAATTAATGAATAATGTTGAAATTACTACTTCCAAAAATCCTCCTCAGTTTCTAACTATACATTCTTCTTTACAATTCTCCATTAAAATTTTGTTTGGCTTACTTTAAAAATTTTTATTTAATTTTTAAATGTCATATATAGCAGAAACAGAAATGTGATTCCCATTCTGTAACAAGTTTAAGTCATAAATCATACACTACTCGTAAACAAAAAGGTACCATGGAACAACAACACAAAGCACCAAACTAATTTAAAATTGTGAAGAAGGATATATATATAATTAAATATATATTATGAAGAAATATAACAACTTTGTAAGTACACAATTTTTTATTGAAACGATCTGATTTGTCGAATAGTCGACATCATCACCTAATGATGTCGACTATTCGACGATACCGGTCGTTTCAATACAAATTTAAGGACTTACAAAATTGTTATATTTCTTCATCAAGAAGTTCCATTATTTTGAGCCTGATACTATTGAATTTATAAATAATATGCATACATTAAGCAAGAGTGTTGGAAGTAATGTCTATTGATTTACCAACAGGAAAAGTACAACCAACTTTATCATAATATCTCCATTCTGATTAGCTCTCCACCCACATGCCCATGAGGGAAAGACGTTGGGTAACAACACATTAGGACACATAAATTCATAGCATGGAGACCTGTATTGTGATGTACAATTTGATATGTGGACGAATCTTATGGGGTTTAAGGTTAACATGTCGCAACGCTTAGTTATTTTGGGGAGTAACGAAATAAATTGGTTAAAAATCAAGACAGATGGTGCACAGATCACATATTCATATATCGAGATGTAATAAAAAGCGTAAGTAACGATTTTAATTCGATAAAACCAAATCAATACTTCGTTAGGAAAAGTAAACGCACTCTTTCTTAATTAATATACCTAAGCACAGAGCTTTCCGGATGAGAAGAATATGCAGCACTATTAATGAGAAAAGGAAAGCTGTAAACCTAGACTTCTTGGAAAATGGAAATCAATCAACGGAGAAATAACATAGGAATTTATACTTTCTGAAAAAACGAATATATAGAAGGCAAATAGAATCATGCTCGCACAAAGAATTCTCATTGATAAACTGCAATATGAAAGATGAAGGATCTAAAGTTTTCCCGGAAAGAAAAAAAGGTGCGCTCTATGTTTCTCGAGCACGAACGCCCGTCAACGACATTACCCGGGCTGAGACCCGAAAAAAGTGACAACGCTACGGGATGTAATAATTCAACAGGAGGTGTTAAATGAAAGAAAAAACCATGAGATAGAAAACGACATAAAAGTGAAAACATTCTTATGAAAAGGAGACTCAGAAATTGAGTATGGACCTGTAAATATATGAAAGGTTCAAGGAATCAAAAAAGAAAAATAACAACTGGTGACACATGTTGAAACCCTTGAACATCATTGAAGTTCCAGATGAAAGCAATATCCCCGCTACCACAAAGAACGGAGCATATAAATTGGGAATGTTAGAATCTTGTGGCATCGAATAAAAAAGGATGAACCTGATTACTGATAAAATAGTAAAAAAATATCCAGTTTGGTGACAATAATACATCAACTTCTAATATGACTTTGAAATGCAAAAGAGTGCGAGGAAAATAGTCCTTAGTGAATGTAATGAAAATTTGATGGTGATGAAATTATAATGATCCATGAGTGAAGAAACATCAATGAATAAAGAGAGGTTATGAATGTCCTTTCAACTAAAATTTTTAATCCTTATGGTGAAAATTACACCAAAAATTTTTGTAAGAGTTTGTATACGCTGAGTTTTCATTAGAATTCTACTTTTTTCAGATGATCTAAATGCTGTCAAACCAAAAGAATAGAAGCAGTTCATTTTGAAAATGTTAGGTCAAATTTTATTAATGGAAATACTATGGGCACATTTGTGTGAGAAAAACTGAGGCGATTAGGAGAATAAATGACGTAATCTATGAGCTAAGAGAATCAAGAAAGATCCCCAAACCACAAAAGATAGGGATATAATAATATGAACGAGTGAAGTAACCTATGCAGCTTATTTAACAATGAAGAAGTACCAATTAAATTCTATTAAATGCTAGAATAAACCGAAAAAGTGGTTATGGTAGAGTTACTGAAGCAAATATAATAAATGGATTTATCTGTAGCTAGAAATTGAAACGCTGGAAATTTAGGTGACCAAATGAAGCAAGGAAATATTAACTGAGACAAAGTAGGCCAATACAAGTGTATGTTTGCTAGTTAGAAAGTGTTTTATTATGTACACGACTCAAATATCGGCATCAGAGAGAAATCCAACATTTATTAGTAAGAGCACGTGGTCAATGTTTTGAATTCTAAGAATCAAATGGAATAACCTCACGTCTAGATAGTACTAGAGAAATCGACAAAGAAGCAAAGGAGTATTTAAAAAACAAAAAAAAACTATTTTGTGTACATATTTGGAGAGTAAACGTATTCTATGGATTATTAGCCAAAACATAAGAGTAGAAAAATAAATTAGGTAAAGTTAAAATGAGATGATAAATGAAACAAATCAGAAAATCGACAAAATTAAAAGAATAAGACTCTTATCTCCATTCGATGGTAAAACAAAACAAAATCTTGAATTTTTTATTTCTTGATGAGACTGACGACGAGGAGGGAGCTTGTAAATTTTTATTCTTTCATTAAAATATTCACCAAAGTATTGAAACGAAAGCCCACTAAAAAATAATAAAGTCGTTGCTACATAATTTCGCTTCCAACGGCTATAGTTTATTCACAACGGTAACTCATCAATTAATCAGGAAAGTGATATGTAACACAAAATTGGGATACATTATTCAATATTATGCCGGCACCGTTCGATTCACTCAAAATCCATTTACAGAACACTTTACGAATTCCTTATGGAAGCGTCTAGGACAGTTTTAACATCAGCATCAACAGTTTTAATAGTGAAAATCTCTTTCAAAAATGTTTTAACACGGCATAAACGATTAAATTACTCTACTTTTGAAGTTGAAATTCTTTTTGAAAGTAAAATGAAGATGTTTAACAACTACTAGAAAAATAAAACTCATTATGATTGGAAATCGCAGCGCTATGCATATCGTTTTGCAGGCCTTTGAGAGATTATGTCCATTGACACAAAATCTTTTGGTGACTCTTTGTAGAAGTTGATTTATAATAAGAATATATATGGTTCATAAATAATGTTAATGCTGGCCATGTTCATTTCGAACGCGTTGGATAGAGGTCGAAGGAATCAATGCAAAATATTATGATGTCCTTAAGTGTATAATTTATAAATATTTATTCCTAAACTTTAAAGGCAAATATAATTTCCTAAGTCTAATTTAATATAATGGGAGAATTATAACAATTAAGATTAAATTATAGGTTTATTATCTGAGGGAACAAAAGATTTTTGATTGCAGTGACCATTTTAACAAAAAAGCACTACGAAACAATGGTTGCGCCAAATAAAAATGTATGCGGAAAATGCAGTTTTTTAAATCCAAGTTTAAAAAAATTTAAAGAGCTGTGCTTCTAAAGCATAAAATCTAATTAAAACCATCGTTAACCACTTATGTAAGTGCATTCTGATAACATTAACATATTTACATAAAAAATTTGATGTTAAAGTTGTAGCTAAAGCTGATATTAAACAACATCTGGTGAATAAAAAACTAATCATTTCCCCATGCGCCTTTCGATATAATTGTCTGAGTAACCTAAATTATTTTCTCTTTTACCTTTGCCCTTTCGGTTTTTTGGTTTTTTGCTAATCTTTTTACAAATAATAGCTATTATATACAAATATAAGTGTATTATAATAATATTAACAAATCTGCGTCACAAAAAAAATACTTAAAGTTATTTTCCTAACAGAAGTTTAACTTTAGCGTATGGTTATCCAATTTCGAGATGAAATTGTTTAAAACAAATAATAAATGTTCAGTAACAGTTCAAAAGAATCTAGACTAGATTTTGACTCGTTGAATTCACGTCATTTTCACGTTTGGTTGCGAAACCTCTATGAAGCAAAACGATGCTGATGAAACGGGAAGCAAAAACGAGATAGCTATACGAGTTTCAAAATATATGATTTTCATCAGACGCTATAACGGAAGGGAAACGGGGATCGTTTCGGAATCCAATTATTCACAATCCAACAACTGGACCTACTTACATATTGCATATGACGGATACGTGCATATGCATGCACATACACGAACATCCACGCTTACGAACCCATTTCGCACACAAATTCATAAATAACAACTTTGACAGCGGAGTTAGTTCTTAAATCCTGCGCTGAAAAAAAAAATCAATTGAGGTTTGTGTAAAACATAATTAAATTTTACGGCGCGCGGAAACTGTTCAAAATGTCATTCCACGGGGATTAAATAAAAATAAACACCCACTCCGCGCTTGTTCGTCTTCCGATGCAATTAAAATTTTCGGAAGGATTACACGGCGCACGTCCCAGGCCGACTAATAATTTGGCTGCCCAAATCTCTCCTCACCGCACATTTCGTCCCGACCCAAACGCAGATCGCTCGCTTTCACGTTACGAAAACCTTTCCGCGGGGTACGCACGCGGCCCGCTTCGAACCCCCACCCACCTTTCGACATCCCCTCCGGCGACCACCCGGGCAATAAATAAAGGTCCAATCGGGAGACAATAATTTCAGCACGTGCTCCACGTGTATTCACCGAGATAGATCCGAGCGGTTCATTAATGAGGATATCCCCATCGGCCATATTGCACCTAGTGCGAGGGTGGGAGGCGGGGTGTTTCCAGAGCGCATCTGGCGTCACTTTATCGGCGATATGGGACCAAACCCCCCCAAAATCCTGCCCCCCCCCTTCCCCTCGCCCCCACACCTCCTCCCAC
>WURS02010205.1:0-12396 GCA_011762765.2 Rhinocypha anisoptera | reverse complement strand
AACCTCACGGTGTGGCCCACCTGAGTCAAATCAAGGTCGATTTTTATCTCGTGTCAAATTTTAGGTTGCCCGCCCTTTTTCTAATGGGGTAATCGAAGATGGCGCTCATTAAAGAGATCTATTTCGCACCATCGTCTCTCCTAATTCGTTCTAATTTTCATTGATGACAGCTTTTAAAAATGCTAATTGTCATAATTGTCGGCTTGATATATACTAGATAGGTTCCACATCCTGTCTTGTTTTTATAATTCCTTTACCCTAGCTAATAACAGACTCGATGATGGAAAGTAACTACGACTTTTGGGTGCTGTAGGCAGATTTTCTCAGTAATGTTTTTCTATTGTAACTTCGCAGGAGTAATTAAGTTATGCATTTAAATGGTCATACCTCTCCGTTCCAGGCTAGATAAATTTATCTTAGAGGCGATTCCAAGTAGTTATTAGGGAAGTAAAAGTAAATTCACTTATTTCTGTATTTTATAAATAACTGCCGAATAGTATACGGAACTATTTTGTTAGCAGCGATCATTCGTTGTACAAGCTTCTTGAAATCATTCTAGTGCAATTAGGCCAAGTATACAAGGTTGAGATACGCGTCGTATACTGCCAGCTGTTGGACTTTCATTAACATCGTTGCATAAATACAGTTGAACGGAATGCAATGTCACATACAGGAAAATTACGTTTGCTGTGGGAAGGCCACTATTATATCCCATTTACTACAATGGCCCTCTCCTAAAGTTAACTGACAGTGCAATTTGAGTGAGACACATCTAATGAGATGTTCCCTCTCGTCTGAGTTGAGTTTTAACGAATCTCCTACCTGGCGGAGTTCTTGAACTATAAATTTCTGGGTCTACATTTCAGTCATTACCTTATTAATACAATTTCTTAATTACTTGTATTCTATTAAATTATGAAATTTTGGTCACCTATATTACACAAATTTCAAAAGTTGTTAGTAAGTGTCTTGAATGCATAAGGCTCCATTGAAAATATTATTTGTTATGAGGATGGCTATGACTACTAGATACAATTACGGGTAATTTCCATGGAGACTTTTAAACACTGTCTGGTAAATCTATATGTATATATATATTAATTTATATTTATAGGAAGGGCGCATTCTCATGTAAGCTCCTCTTAAAAGCAAGTGGCACTGAGGGGTATTAAAATCACCCATAAAATTGATATCTTCACGAAAAATCTTTATATTAAATATCCTTTAACGATTTCTGAAATGTGTATGCATATAGTATTTCCTTTGATATTTTTTGTGCTGAAGAACAAATACGGCTAAAGACTCCTCTAAGGAATTTTAAAAATATAAGTGTATGGAAGATGTTTATCCTAATACTATTTCTACCAGTACTCTTACTTCATCAAGTGTGTTTTATTTTAGATAAACCGTAGATATTTATCTTACTTTGAGTCTGCTAAAATATTGTGACATTACTTGATACCACAATTAATCACATTCCTTCCCTTATTTCACTTGGTTGGGCTTCATTCAAACTTATTTAATATTGGTGAATCCGTGGGTTGAAGGGATTGTGAAGCATTTCGATCACATACAATTTTAAAAACAATGGAAGTCTTCGTATGGTATCTTCTAAAGTTATGGACTATGTAAAACACTTTAGAGAAAAGTATATCTATCTCATATTACATCAGAAACATTGTTTTTATAATTTCACAATTTTTATTAAAGTTTGTCATGTTTCTGTTTACGGGTTTTGGTTGGTGATTTAAATTAATTCACACGATCTTACTTGTGGGCTTCAAGATAACTTGAATAATATTGAAATGAGATCCCAAATGAGAATACACAGGGATTTACCTACGACCCAGGATAAGTTTATCGCTTAAACGAGAGGTTTTAATCTCAAACATTGGTACAATGAAGGTTAATATTATTGTTAGGTTATTAGACATTTTTATCATTTAACCAAGAATGTTCACTAAATGAATCATTAATTTGTATTGTACCTTTTATTTCCGTTCTTTCCAAATAAACGTATTCATAAAACTAGAATTGCTTATTTCATCCTTTTTTGTCTTTTACCTGCTCTATGATTCATATCAGTAATCACTAGTTAAATTATATATTCATTCAGCCAGCATAAATTAAAAACGTTTTCTTGAGTTAGGTCTAAGCCATGTAAGTTGTCGCCTTTATTGACGATATAATCGTTGCAAACGATAGAATATTTACAATAACTTTTACGAATTCTTACCATGAAATTTTGAGTAGTGAAATTGATGTATACCTCAAACTGCTCTGCAGGAAATTGTCCTGTCCACATGCTGTCGTTCATTTTTATTTTTTACTTCTTGTTATTGGACTCATAACTATTATATTTTGAATAAAATATCTTTTCAATCAATATTTAACAATCCTAATTTATTTCAATTACTATATAGTTATTCACTTATATAATGATAGATTTACTTCATGGTATTCTATTCAATATTAATTTCTGAAAGAATTCCCTATAGAAAGAAAAACGAGTTCAAATTTTATGCGTGGAAATTTTGTTTTCAAAAGACTGGAACTGTAGGATTTGGACCTGGAAACCGCGAAAAATTTACGGATTCATCGGAACTCTCACGGCTACGCATCGCCAACTGCCTTATTATTGCGACTGATTAAACGCACAAATGGATTGAGGTACCCCTGACCGGTATACAGCGCAATATAATATCCTCGATGGAGTTAATCAGTTGTAGGAATAATTGTTTAATTTATTGAAGAATATGTTACTTAAATATTTCAGTTTTAGTAGTGGTATATTATTTCTCCATATCTTTTGATGAGAATTCCATAGGTAAGATGCTTCGATGGGATACGGCTTAATCCACGTACTTAGTGAATACTTTTATGTCTGAGAGTTTTTGAAGATTTTCACTGTTTTTCTTGCTTTGCATAGGAATATTCTCTTTCCTTTTTGTCATTTTATCCTAGTCTGGATAAACATGATTCTGGTATACTGGACTTGTCTTTGGGAATGTCACGGAAATGTTACTGTGTAAATACAAACGTTTGTTTTACTGTTGATTGGAGTTATAATTAGGCTCTTTTCATGAATACGTCATGCGCGGTAGTTGGCGGGCTTATGTGTTGTTTAGTCCACTAAACATTCTGCGACGAGACTACTTGGGGAGGGTGGTTTAATACCTACTACTGGATATGGTCAGGTTGGGTGCCAATTGCCTCAGTTTATTATGTTTCCGTTTGCATCGACAGCTGAGGTCATTTCCTATCCTAATTACCCACTCAATTGTATCATCAAATAACTGTCACGATGGTCATCCCTGAGGCAGGATTCGGTTCAAGTCTTTCCTTTTTAATGAAATTCAAAGTTGACCCACAAATTTTCAACTCCAGATGGATTGTTTGTGACACATGAAGTTCAATGGTTTCTAAAGGGCAATGTGAATGCAACTGAATGCGCATTAGTGCCGCTAAAAAGAGGGGAGTCACTGGAGATAAGCTAGTTGCTCCCGCTACTGCTCGAAATATATGACTACCCCGCTATCCTTCTACGTTTATTGATCCAAATGGTTTTAAATGGCCCTTTAGTCTCATTGTAGAGAATCAGCTTTAATATTTACTTCCACCGCATCGGGTTTTATTTCATTGAATTTTTAAGTAACAACCTCCATTGATTTCTCACGAGGATAAAAGCGTTAATAAATAATGACATCAAATCCACACCAATCTCGTAAGTGTTGCGGGCTTTCTTCCGGAATTGCAGGAGTGAAAAGACTGATGCCTTTTTCGGCCTTTTCCTGGTTTCAAAACACGAGGCACTTCGCGTCAAATCAAAATGAAAAATAGACCAAATATGACAATCTCGCGGATGAGAAATGGGGGAAAGCAATTTCAGTGGTTATAATTGCGTTACATTAATCTTCATTTTTGCGTCCAAAGTATCATAACCACGGAAAAGTTACAACCTTTCCATTGGTAGCCTTATATTTATTAATTTGCACGGAATGATATTTTTCTTGATAGCAGAAAAAGGCAAAATATTGGGGTGAACGAATTTTTGACACAATTTCCCAAAATTCTGTCTTAAACTGACTTCTGATTTGTAGAAAATTCAGTGTCAATCTTCGTTGAATCATCTATGTCGCTTTCGAAAAGTTACGGAATTCTCAACCCTTTGTGAAATTCCTTGGAATGATCGGAAAACCTCCATTTTTAGAATCCCATAAGTATTGAGGAGTTTTCAGTTATTACCAGCATATTCGACGAAAACTAAGGTAAAAAATATTTGAGGAAACTTCAAAGTTTGCACCCTTCTTATTTGTTTACCGATTCATTCACATTGTTCATAAAATGTGACAATCTTTTTGAAGAAACTCCTATTAAATTTAAATAAAATTCTCGGACCAATGGTGGAAACATTTAATTAGTAATTCTCTAAACTAGAAGTCAGCAAAAAATGAATTTGCGAGGCAATTAACTCGTTTTGAAGTGAGTTAAATTAAAATCATTAGGCTCTCAAAGATCTATCCACAAATTAGTAAACCACAGATATAAATTGATACATCTTTGGGTAGGTATTCACTGAGTTTCAAATTGCCTATAATTCAGTCTCTGAAGCGATGTCAGTAAAAATATGCAATCGAGAATCTGCTAAATAGAACATTGAAGTATGATTTTTAAATAATCTTTGTAAATTTCGGTCTATTGGTAAATGAGACCTGAGGTACTTTTGGCACCAAACAATATTTTTTATGCAAATTGCTTTCAGTAGATATATGTAAGAGGAGAAACTAAGTGCAAGAGTTGGTAATAGAATACTACTGGAATCCGGCCACGTCTTACTCGGGCCTTGTAAGACCGAATGGGACGTGGCCTGGGATAGGCAATTCCAACATTCATGTTGGGTACAAAGGTCTTTTGTGAGGAATGAAATTTGTGCGAATAAATTAAAATTGAATCGTCGAAGACACCAACACTTTAATCATAGTAGCAATGCATTCCATGATATGAATACTTAATAGAGCACAAGGGAACGTGACAAGCATACACCTTTTGTCTTCTACACTCTTTGATGTGTTTTTTCGTATTTATGAGTTATTTTTGTTTGCCTCGGCCATATGCTTGCATCTTCGCAAGGTTGAGGAAAAATTCCCATAGTTCACAGTTTATATATTTATATATATATATATATATATATAAACTGTGAACTATGGGAATACTAATATACACACTAATATATCGTTAATTACTCATAAAATCCTATTAATACAATACTATTGCTCAGTTCTCATTGGAATAAGTCTGATATTTTTAGCTAACATTCTATTATCTAGCACTGAGAGTTAGATAGAAATATTTGATTGAGTTAATTTTTTGGAAATTATTTTATTATGATAAAATTATGAAAACCTGTATTAGATGCTAAAATATTAAGTGATGCTTTTTTCCCATTTAGTACAAAACTTTTGAATGGCTTAGTAAATTATCTCCCCGTGCCTCACTAACATGTCGCAGGATATATATTTATATTTCCTATGAGTATTATAAGTTTAATTATTTTAAACTGAGTCGTGAAAAACTAAAGTGCAGTATCATTGTTAAAGCTTGAATTTATCCATTTTTTCAATTGAATAAGAAACAACCAATTTCCATAAATGGTATAGCATAGTTTAAATATGAATAATGTTGAAGAAAGAGGAGACGATATATATGGATATTTTATAAAATAATTATGAAGAAATCGCAGAATCTTTTCACTGGTTTTAGCGTTACTAATCTTACTGCATTCAATAACTGAATTTCTTTCAAATTGCAACATATCGCTTATATGTTTCGCCCAAAACCATTTGTGAAAAATTTTTATATTTTAATTACACATTTGGTATTTGAAATGTATAACATTTTTGTGGAAATGTAAAGTACTTTCAATTGCCCTTACTTTTCTCATTTTTTTCCAAATGATTTCAGAATTCTCTTTCTTACTTAGAAGAGACCAAAAAGAATGCTTAGAGGATTTATATAGACAAGAGGATGGGGAGCACACCAGATTACTTTCAAGCTGTGGAAATTCGGTGTTAAAAAAGAAAATTGATAAAAAAATAAAAATCTTGCGCATGTAATGAAGATTTCTTTGAGCGTTTTCTCAATATCAAAAGGGGAAAGATGCCCGGAAGATTATGTACTACAATATATTTGTATAATCGTTAGCTTTATTGAAGACCCTGGCACAATAATAAGTAGGAAGTTAATGATATCATTTAATTTGGGAATAATAGAAACATATTTTAATGAGATAATGAAGTGAGCTGGATAAAATTAAATAATTAATGAAAATGGATAGTTATCAATCCTTTGGAACTATGGAACAATTTTATCTAGTGGCTAATGGAAAGGTAGTTATTTTTTGTAATTTTTGAGTCCTTACTTATTTTTACGTGACTCTTCATCTGAAGATAAACAAAGTCGTCTTCTTGATCACCTTTACTCAAATTTTCCCTGAAAAATAGCTCATGTGATGCTTCAGTTGTTTCCTTTCCCTCTGATGGGAGTCTTTAATCATTTTGATATTTATCTGTATACTGGAGTCTCTGTTGTCTGATTTTTCCTCATCAACTTGACTCGTAATTTGAGCTTTCCGCCATCGCCTTTCTCTGTAAAGGCCACGGCCATACTTGTTCTATTCTCGATGATTTCATTCACCATGGAATTTAAATTATTGTTACCATATTTACTTTATCCAATGTATTTAAATTTTAAATTATCCATGCAACGATTTGAGTTCTTTCATTTATGACGGCTTAAAAGAAAAAAAAGACCATACACTAATTGCGTTTGTAATCACTCGGTATTTTTTGTGATTTTATCGTCTTTAAATTTCTAATTGTTATTGTTTTTCTTACTGCGAGTGCAACTTTTATAACAAAACGAACTAAGTAAAGGTATTCAGATACCATATTTCTTTTGCATCTGACCGTCAAACATTTTTTCTTATGTCGGTATATAATATGTAAGAAGTACCATTATTATATCTGTACATCTTAAATTTTAGCATATTTAGTATTTCTCGTGTATGCTCCTCCGTATTGTAACTATTCGCCGTAGTGGCCTCTTGTATCACGTATTTGTCCACTTGATTATCATGATATAATAATTATTATACCCACATAACTTTTTCACATTTCTTCATCCGTTTCCCCAGGTCGTTTCTTCAGTATTGTGCTGACCCCTATCATTTTATTCGCTTTCACTCTTTATCATTATTATATATTATTATTATTACATTAGTCTTTATTTTGCTTACCCATATAGTAACCTATTCAGAAGGATCACCTCTACTTCACAATTTCCAGCATCTCGCTCACTCTTAAGGATCCTCACGTTCCATGTCGCGACCCCACATTTATCTATTTTGACTTATGTTCCCTTCTCAGTAGACTAGGACCAAGATCCTGTCGGGGTAATATATTACTCCGCGAATATTTTATCAGGAGGGTACTACCACGTCGCATAAACGAATGTAAGGCTTCGCTCTTTTGTGACATGTGGCGGTATTCCGTTGTATTATATATAGAAGTACTGCGTCGGTTCCTTGAACTTCAATATCAGCCAAGGCTATATCAATCTATACCATTGGTCTCTATCAAAGAATTCTGTTGGAACTGCTCCGGTATACCATTTGTGTCGTGCAGTTGAATTTCGAGAACCATTTTATCGCTGCTCTCTCCAGAATTTGATTAACAGGTTAACATGTTTTATTCGTATTCGAAACTTTTATTTTGAGATTTAAATTGCTTTTCCTATACTTTGTTGCAAATCCTGCCACCTATATATTGTATGTACTCCAGCCCAATCCATTATATATATTTACATGGAATCAAGCATCATTTTAGTCACTCATTTTTCCAAAAACCCTTTAAATTAATATGGAGAATGTAAATACTAAACTGTGTAATCTTTAAAGGCGTAATGAAATCATTTGCAAGACGAAAGAATTATTTAGTATAGTAATAGGTATTGTTTTATTAAAGAAATGATGGAAAAACTTAAATAAAAAAATGCCAAATTTTTTAAAGGAGAAATTGGATTACGAATACAAATCGCTAAGATTAAGGAATAAAAATAGGGCATGATTATCATTGTAAAATATAGAAAAAAAGTATCAAGAATGTTAGAGAAGAAATAAATAATATGTCAGCATTTCACTAGGAAGAGAAAGCAAGAAATCTATGAAACTTGAATATATACTATTGCCATGTTACGAAGAGGGAGACAAATGGAATGCTAGAAGCAATATAGATGATAATAAAAGGTATGTCAGGAGATAAAGCAATAAAGCAACGATAAAATAATAAGATAAGAAATAAAGTTTTTAACTAGGAATAAATTCATAAGTTAACTTGAGGGTACAAACGTTAATCGAGATAAGGCTGGAAATTAAAATTCAAAGAGTTTTGGTTGAGGATACTGATTTAAAGTAATAATTTACAGGATAATTTAAAAAACTGCTACTGAAAATAACTTCCTGCCAAGCAAAGAATTAAAATTATACGTTAAAATCAATATTAGTGCCGTAAAATAGGCAGTAGTATATTTTAGGGTTCTGTTTGAGTACATTCTAGCTATGAGCTTAGCAAGAACCTCTGGTAAATTTTAATCCCCACGCTAAAATTATAAGTTGTGACATGGTGTATCGAATAACTATTTGTATTTCGCATTCAGTGAAATTGGAGAAAGGTTTAACTAATTGTAGAACGTTGAAAAACTCTTTGATAAGATGTCTAGATATTTCGATATTTTCTAAAACAATGGAAAAACTTTGAGAAAAATGTTGTCATATGTATAGCTTTTATATGGAGGTACATTTATGCATTTTACGAAACCCTTACGTGTTTTACACTACGGAAGGTATTTTGCTGCCGACGTCACATAGGCTAACTTTGCCATCGTCGTGAAAAGCAGAGGCAGTGCTAGCTTTCGAAAAGTCAGCAGCGGAATGCCTGACCGGGTGGAAGAACCGAGATAAAGTCACACACAATTTCCTAAAAAAACGGAATCCATGTAGAATATCATCAGAATATTTTTGTGTTTCGATATGGAAAACGCGTTTAACTGAGAAACATAGAAAGTTTATGAATATTTCATGTAATAGGCTGTGATGGCCGGTAAGAAGACATTATCAAAATCACTAAATGAACGCACTACAGTAATTGTAGGCAAGGTAGTACTGGGGTGGGGGTTATAACCTCAATAGTGATTTATTATTTTCCTTTTTTAGTCGTTCTTTTTAACTAAATTCCAAGAAGATGCAAAGAGAGGCATGGTAAGGGATTGGAATTAAAGCAGATGGATGGATCGGTAACTACCAGTTTACATTCATTTTCTCTCACACCCCCTTATCTATAGATAGTATTTCGGGATGAGAAATACATCCAACAAAATTATTTCAAATAATATTTCCCATAAGAGATAATCAGCCGAAAGAGTTACAATAATGAGGTTTTCATTTGTGTAAGAGGTGTAGAATTTCTTTGGAATTCCAAGGGTCTTTTCCTAGGAAAATTATTGTACCCGTCTCTAATCCGCGGATAGACTATAACACTATTTCTGCTCATTGTTAACTTTTCGCATTTATATTGCTTGTATTTTGTCATATTAAATATTAAAATTTCATTGGTTTTGCGGAAGTCTAGTGTGTAGAGCACTTGGCTACTGAACGAGGGACTCTGGTTCAGATGTCGTTAACTCCTCCGGATACCTTCAGCTGTAAACCAGACTGAATAATAAACCAGACCTGGGAACCAGTTTTCATATGAAACCACTGGCGGCACAGGAAAAGTAATTGTTTCTCCTTCCCTATGTGTAAATTTTCAATTAAATCGGGTTGAATACTTCGGTCATAATACTATAAATAGAATATTATTGTTACTATCAAAGTTTATTTTAAAACTAAAAACGGTCGGTTAAAACAAGTAACTTGTAGTAACTCTTGATAAAACGTGTCATGGGCTCCACACACATGAAAAATTAGTGGACTGTCAAATAAAGAATTATATTTCATAAGACGAATTATTGTTGTTTCATAAGACATTTTGGATAGGTGTGATTAAGCGGTTAAATACCGATGGTATGATTATGCTGCGATATCTCATTTATAATATGCATAAACTTTACATATACAAACAGCATATTTATACAGTATACAGCATTCTTCTGAAAGGAAACACATTTAGAAAAATGAGAATCGAGGTTTTGGAAGCTCAATTCCTTCAAAAATGCTAGGACAAGGGTAATGAAGTTACAGGAATGCTTTTAGGTCTATTAGGGTTCTGTTGCCTGGGTTTTGTTAGAGTAATGAAGACTTAGTGCTAAAGTTAATTTATTAAACAGTTGTTGCAATCGATGAATTTATTAGGTAGCGGATTTCAGCCAATTATGTTCACTGAGAAGGCCGTTACTTGGTGGTGTTCCATGATAAGCAATTTTAGTTTTTATAAGTAGCATACGTACATCCATATACTAAGTACATTTTCAGATGACGACGATTTCCGTAGAAACTGGTCGTCTACTGTTAACTTTGTATGCTGAAATATACCAAGTATCAAAATTAATATTTGTTCAGTCGCAGACATTAGCAGATTAACCTGTTTGGGGCGTCTGATCATATTTACGAAGAAATAGGGAAAATGCCCAAAATAACAAATTATTTTATCCTCAGATAATACGTGAAAGTAATAACTAAAAATTAGAATTCATTATTTCTAAAACCTATGTGTTCTTAGGATGATTTAAATTACTCTTCCACCTGAAGTCTACCTGTTTTCACTTCCTGCCGTAGTTATCTCTCAGGATAGATGTATTGTCTGTAGTTACATGTACATGTATCATCTTCTTCGCTCTTTTTCTACTCCGAGGCTTACAGTGAAATTTCCAAAGCTTGCATTCGATCACGAAATAATTGGTTAAGCGTATGAAGATCAACGGCGAAGCCGAAACAAGCTAAATCTGAAACTGGAAATCCAAAAGAAGAATAAATATTGTATTCTGAGTAGTCTATGCATTTTTCTTGAGAAACGTCTGTTTTATCATCAGCATTATTCCTTTTTTTCGCCCTTTTGTCATATTCGTGGTATTTTGATTGATCTTTTAGAATGTCTCATTTTACTACGTAATTCCGTTTGCTTTTAAACTTTTTTATGGTTAAGTTAGTTTCATTTGCTACTTTGCTTTTCTAATGCATGGTTTCCAAAGGGAAATTCTTAGTCTCCTCCAAAGTCAAAGGTAACCACATCGCTAAGGATAGGGATTCACCCTAAAATTACGGTTCGAACGAAGTGGTAAATTATGTAAAGGTAGCGCATTATACATTTCTTAGGCTGCATTGGTGTATGTAAAACAATGGTATAGCTTCAGCCTAGCGAACTCAACGTTCAATACTATTATTTTAAAATTTATTTTCGTTTCTTTACTTCCATTTGAACGGCTATGTTTTCCAGTTGAATGTAATTCCCTATTCGAAATTCTATATTTTGAAATTTTACGAAAATAGTTTTCAGAAGTATTTATTGTTTACATAATATTCCGAAAAGCGAGTTTAAGTGTTTAATCCAAGTTATGCATTACCATTCTTTGCAAATTTTCTCAGACATCAAATATGACCGTAGCTTCCAAATATTACGACATCAAAATGTTCTACTACTCAGCTTGTTTACTGGAAAGTAGAGAACAAACAATGGTGAATATCATTTGAAGTCTGGAACCGGATCTTTCCAATAACTTGGGGAATTATTTAGTTTCTTTTAAGGCATTTGAGAATGTTTCACATTCTTCACATCTGGCATCTACGAAATTCAGTTATTACCTGCTCAGCGCCAGTGTAAAGTAAATTAGAACTGCAAAGGCAAATTATCCATTAAATGATCGCCCCACCTGATTCTGAATTATTTTTTTTGGAGAGAGCGCGCGTTTATTTCTAAGCGTATAATGAATTTATTCACCTGGAGTGTCCGTGTCGACATTTCAAATTTTATGTTCTCGACTCTTCAATGAGTCTACCGTTAGTACCAAATTCCCAAAATAAACCGATATTTTCTTAGGCAGGCGCATTATCGTACGGAGAGTTTTCAGAATCAAATGTTAAGTAAATTTTTAGGATATGGATAAAAATTCAATTACGCTCCTCCTAACACATCTGCATCCAAGCTACATTCCCAGTCTGCTCCGTCCTCACCACTCCCTCCCCTCGTATGCACATTAATCTTTATGGAACCTCCGTTCCAGTAAATACTACTATTTAAAAGAGCGGGCAAATTCGTAGTGCATAAAAAAAAAAATGTAATGAGAAGGTTAAGGAACGTAGTTACTTTTCACTAGTTAGGCCTCATCTTGAGAATGCCTCGAGTGTGT